>JBBIGC010160213.1:0-16781 GCA_037576955.1 Lepidarchus adonis
AATTTGTTGTTGTGTTTCTGCTTTTGTGTTTGTGTTTCTCAATTTGTTGTTGTGTTTCTGCTTTTGTGTTTGTGTTTTGATTTGTTGTTGTGGTTTGCACTTCAGGGCCACCGTAATATTGTCATCCTTGCTCACACAATACAACAATCGATACGCATACGGCAATATTGATATTTTAATTAACAAACATTCAGTGCCAAATAAGCTCACCAGCATGTCTCCTCTGGGTGGCGCTGCAGGACATGGGGAAACGGAGAGACACATTGAACGCTGGGCTCAAAGATGCCCAATCACATTTAAATCTAAAGTCTGGGTTCACTTTGCTTCGCTTTTAAAACATTGATGGGACAGACAGTGGGTTATTTTATTTATTTATTTATTTATTTATTTATAACTTTATTATTATGAAATTTATTAAGAAACAGTAGAAAAAATGTAGAAAAGTTAGAACAAATTTAACATATGCCAGGGGGTGTAATATAAAGAGTTACTGTTAAAAAGTATTTTTCATGTTTGTAACGTGCAATGGTCTGTACAGCCTGAGGTAGGACACAATTCGGGCACATTTCCTCTCATTTTTCAGTTTTGCCAGGATTTTGTTGCTCAAAACATCTAGTTTCTGATCATTTCTGCATAAATGAATGACTTCACTTTTAATGAGAATTTAAATTAGTCTTGCATGCCTTGCTATGATGTACACTCAGAGCTGCCTGTTGTGTTAAATTTACACACAAAGAAAACAGTAATGTGCTTGAAGTGTTGCTAAACTGTTAAACTGCAGATTGCCCTTTGGGTAAAGCAGTGTTTTTCTCAGCTCTAGTTTTGGAAGCCCATCTACTGTACAATACACATCTGCTTAATTTTTGCCAGTTTACTTTGAGCCTTGGCAGCACACAGCATAGCTGGGATTAGTGCTTTAATCAAGCCTGAGTTTTTTTTTTCCTGACCAGAATATAATCCGGTTTGATGACAAGAGTCTGAAGCTGCAGAGAGTCAAATTCTTTCTGAAAATCACCCTCACTGGCAAATCATCATCCAAAGTGCACAATACAGGCAGAGTGAGTGGAAGTGGACATGACTGTATTGGAGAGATAATGGACATCGAGAGGAATAATGAAGAAAAAAGCAGGGGGAATGCAATAGGCTGCTGTAAGAACCCAAATCAGTCTGGAACTAAATACTGACACAATGGTGTTTGATTAAGAAGCTCTTGAAAGAAATGGTTTGACCAAACATGCTAATGTGATTAGCAGTAAATGGAAGCTAGTAGCAGCCAATTAACATTATATAATATGGATAATATTAATTGGTGTTTTTCATTTATTGATAGAGTTATTGTTAAATTGATGAAGCATTTAAGAGACGACCTCTTTCGCAAAAGTTCAGTGATCACAGGGGGAAAAAAACCCAGGATTGTAATGATGGAGGTGGCTGATATAAATGGGCCAGTAGGGTTAAATATGATGAAATGCCACATAATCTGCTACATTTCTATGAACTCACACATATAAGCAAATTTAAATGTATATATTTGATTAATAAATGTCAAAAGCAGCAGACTGGTGATGAGCAAAAGTAACTTTTCAGCAGAAAACATTGTGCATGGTAAAAGTAAAATGAATTGTGAAATGAACGCTCATATTTGCCCTGTGTTGCCTCGATATGTTGGGGCTGCACTATGGTCCATGCATCAATACAGATTAAATTATTGTTACACCCCTAACTTATATTTACGCCAAGGTGTAGATTCTCACAGCTTGGTGATGACCATGTTATGACAATTGCAGTGAAACTTTAGATTAGCTCCATTTATAATGATGTTTATGGTACAAGTCATCATTTAAACTAGGGATGTCCCAATCTGATCTCAAAGATCAGATTTGCTGGGCATTTTTAACTGATTGGTATTGACTCAAGCATGAACGAGTGTCTGATCCTTTGTTTTACATCATTCATCACTTTGTGGCAGCTCACGTTTAAAATGTCAGCAGTGTGGAATTAAGTGGAAAATATAAGCTGTCAAGTGGCAAGATGTTATGATTGTAATGCTAGCATTTAATGTGGTGGTAGTAACAGAGCAGCATTTTATACAACCAGTTTGATACAACACCGAAAAGGTAAACACTATGGCAAGTTCACTTAGGTAATTTGCTGCACTGCATTGAAGCAACACACACTGGAGTACACTTTTCAATGGAGAGTGAGTTCCTTGAAAAAGGGAAAAGGCAGGATACCTATATGGTATTTTATCAGGTTTTAAATAATTTGAACTGTGCACTGGTTTGACCCATTGTTTAATTTAAAGCATGGGGTATTGCATGCACATTAGTTTCACTGATCTTTTATAGCAAAGGTTGTAAAATGTAGGTTAGGGCACTTGGGAAATACACAAGAAGACGGACTTTGTCATTTTGGGTGGACAACTTGAGGAGTGTAATTAATTTATTTATATATTTATTTATTTATTTAAGGAGTCAAATTTATTTATAAAGTTTTTTTGCAACTAATAACTAAAGCTTTACAGAATCCGAATTCGAGCCCCTACTGAGCAAGCCAAAGGCGACAAACATTGTCAAACATATTGTAGCGGAGCTGGGGATTGGTCGGCCCGGGCGCCATGCTGAACTCATTTGCATACAGACAGTGACTGTGGGGTATGGGGTATTGTTCTGGGGTTTATTGTGTTTATTTGTGTGTGTTAGGGTTGGGTATGTGTTTATTAATGTGTGGGACTCATTTTTTGGAGGTTTGAGGGGTTGGTTTATGTTGGCTCAGGCATCCATTCCCCATCTCAGACTTTGGGGTGTGTTTATGTGTATGCTCATGCTGAGTGGCCTCTCTGCACAGAAAGAGAGCGCGCCATTTTTCCTGACCGCTCTTTTCAGGGCTAAGAGCAATAAACCGCCACTGTTTCAGAAGTCAAGACTCCAGTCTAAGTTCCATCATTTCCATGCCTCGCTACAATATAAAAGCTTTATTCTACTTGAAGAGGCCCCTGTGAAACTGATATCTAAGAAAATATGGTATGGTATTGGGATTCAATAATGCATAATAATAAGATGCAATAATAAATTACTTGGATTGGAATCGGGGCAAAAAACTTGATCGGGACATCCCTAATTTAAGCATTTGATTAGTTTTGTGGTTTCATTGCTGTAGTTGATGAGGGGTTCTCACATATGTTGCTATTGTGTAAGCTCACTGTGTTATTAGCAATTATTAATTCAAACTTTAGCCCTTCTGACCAATATGACCAGCAGTGTATGATGCGTCATAACTGGAAGATGGCAAAGTTGTAACTTAATTGCAATGATGTGTTTACGGTTTTGATATTTAGTGAACATTTTGAATGCTGCTTGCTCTTTGTTGAAGTGCCTTGGTTTGACTCATCCACTTCACTTCTTCACTTCACATCTTTCACAACACCCCTGCTTTTGAAAGCTGGTGCTTCAGATCATATTCACGAAGACATGTTTCTGGTTAGTTTGAACTCCTTCCACCCAGTACAGTCCTTTGATTCTGCACTAGAAGCCTGTTTGTCAGGTGATCTGTCTGTGTAATGCTCTTTGAAATGTCTAGTAGGGGTAGAAATCCCAAGTTTGATCACGATTTGATCCTATATTGAATATTTTAGTTAATGATCCTGTTATTTTCTATACCGTAAAATTTGCAGCAATGCAGTTTGGTTTGATACTCTGTTTGATACTACTGTCTGCAGTCATTTGTGCATCACATCGATGCAGATTGATTGTGTTACAGCCGAAATTTCTAAGAGTGTGCAAACCCAGCTGTGTGATCTTTGCCATGGTCAACCTGCTGTTTGTTTAGATTAGAACGTCTTCCAAATTAGAAGCTTTGGACCAGAGAAACTTTATAGTCTTTGATTGTCTTCAGTTCTTACAATATACAATTATAGTTCTTAGAAAACCTTTTGATGGACTTTTTAGCCCCTACTTCAAGATGGGCATTTTCTTGCATTAGAAGAACCGCAAGGGATGTAAGTGATGGCTCCAAACCAAAGTGTACATTTTAAATAAACTGAAACTTCTGATCTCAGCATCCTCCGTCTACTTTTATGTGGCTGCTATGTCAACTGTAGGCCAGGTTCTGTCACTTCAGCGTTCCTACTGGCGACTGCAAACAGAAAACAAGCCTTAAAGGTGTGTAGTTCTGGGGGGAGCTCACCAGTGGATAGTTCTTCTCGATATTTTCCTAGAACTGTTTGCTCTGAAAGTGCCAAATGGCACCTTATGTTAAGTGCTTTCTTACTTGCATGCAGCTGCTGTTTACTTAATGCGAGCATTTCATGATGAACGGGCTAATAGAAATGGTCTGTAAATGCTGATATTGCATTAATTGAGATTTTAGAAAGTCCAGGAAAGATGCATCGAACGGTGACCTTGAGATGTACAACACAAAACATTAATAAATACCTTCAGAACAACAATTAGAAAAAAATGGGCAAGTTGGTTCAGTTTCATAAAGCTGAAAAAAGGGAACTAGACTGATGTAGACCTGTTAAATGCAGGTCTTCTAGCTGTGCCGCTAGACCTTTCCTTTACTGTTGCACAGTGTGTGTTCGAGTCAGTACCTCTTCATTACGTGCAGTTAGATCCACTCAGCCCTGATTTCTTCTGCCCTAATTTAAGAGCCTCAGATTTTTACCTCATTAACAGGTGATGAACTGATGTTATGTAAACTGCTCAATTTAGACTGATTGTATTTAGAGGTTCAAACGTGGGGCAGTGCCACATTGAGCATCTTTGAAGTAGGAAAAGGCATCGTAGCATGGTGCAAGTCTAAATGCCCAGTAATGCCAGACGCTCATGGGGACTCAGCAGGAAGCTCTCATTGTATAGGCCACTGGTCATCAAGACTCTACAAAGACTCTACAAAGGCTGCTGACGTGCTGCTTTTCCCAAAAGACTTCAGCACAGGTACTGTGTGTGTGTGTGTGTGTGTGTGTGTGTGTGTGTGTGTGAATGTGTGTGTGTTGGGGAGGCGGGAAGGCAAGTAAGGGCAAATGAATCAGTTTTTGTAAAGATGAAAATTGCTTTTGTTGTTCAAGCAGGAATGAAAGATTTTCCATTCTTTGAGGTGATGGCATTCTGCAGTGTTCTAGTCATTGAACAACAGGAAGTCGTGATAGGAGTTTGGGGGCACTGTTAAGAAAAACTTTTGTGATCATCCTTTTGTGTGATTTCTTATTCTAGTATCTTAGTATATACATACAGTCAAACCCCATTTGCTCACCCATATTGGTCCGGGCCCTAAACTTGGCGAGGGACAGGGTTGGCGAGCTCTCGTAATGGATTAGTGACATTTCTTTGACAACCTGCTTCTTTGATAGATTTTTACAATAAAATTAAAGCTTTTCAATTTTAAAATGACAATAAAGCTTAAAGAAAAAAATTATGATGTAAGAATTATATGTTAATGTTGTGCGCAATTCCTAACAGGCTGATAAAATCGAGTATCCTGCTTAGCTATTGCCAGACATTTAGGGTCTAATTCACAAACTTGTATGCAAAAAAGTTCAAGAATCAAGGCTTCCAAAAACTGTGGAATTAAACTGGAATTTGCTGTTTGAAAGTGTATTTTCTCAGTGTTTGTCTTTGTCATCTACTGGATTAACTTTTCACTGTTTGGACTATATGGACATACGCTGCTGCTACTCCCTTCATTTTGGATTACACTCTTTTGAGCTAGTTTGTTTTGCTCTGGTTAGCCTGCGTGTAGCATCCTGACGCTGTTCATGTTGCCACTTACTCCTTCTGGCTGCTTACAGACACTGAAGGACACTTTTCTGGATGCTATGGACACTTTCCTGTCCTAGATCTTTACACACCTGACCTGTTTTGCTGGTCTCTGCTTCTGCCCGCTATCTCTGTCCTCTAGCCTCTGCCCGCTAGCTCTGTCTGCTAGCCCCTGCCTACTCTCTCTACCTTTCCCCCTGCTTCCCCCTGCTCTCCCTATCGACGTTGCAGGTGAGCGAGTCTCCCCAGTCTCTCTCCTATTCTATTGCTAGTTTTCTCCTGGTTGTTTACTCCGTCAGTAATGTACTGGGTTGGCAGAATTCTGGGTAATACAGTACAGCATTACAGCAGTAGAATTAGCGCGACTGACCGCGTTCTAAGCTATGTTCAGCACGAACCCAACTTTGGTGAGCAATATATGGAAAAATTCATTCACCGGACACATTGTGCATTATGGCGAGGGCGAGAGGCGAGGTTGGCAGCTTATCGAGATAAATAAAATGGAAGTAAATTTGTTCCACATACTTTCATGGCGAGAGGAGAGGTTTGAGAGATAATGGGGGCGAGCTAACTCTGTTTGACTGTATATGTCGCATATGTAAAATGCTGTAAATGGTAAAGATGCAGGCCCTTTAATGACTGGTTCCCTGACCTTGGACTCATGAAAGGACTGTCCGAGGACATTTCTAATGGATGGTGTAGTCTATTTAAAACAGGATATAGTTTAGAATCTATGTCTTTCACCCAGTCATCTTTACAATGTTGACTGACACAAGACTAGAAGATTTTTCTTCATCTCACATGATGCCAGATTTGAGGAAAAAGGCCAAAACATGCTTCCATCTCTGACACATTGCATGAGTCACTGACTGCATCCTTTTAGAGAGGAAGCCATTATTCTCACTCTGAGTCCTCTTGGCTGGATGACCGGCTTCAATGGGGTTCAAACTTGGGTCATAAGTTCAGAAGCCTCTTAGCTGGTTGTGCCACTTTAAAGTGTTAGTTTGGCAAAAAAAGGCCAGAAATGTGTCAAAAGTATGGTTTATTTTCTTATGTTTTGCACTGGACCTACATAGCTAAGTTCCAGAAGCTTCTAACAACAATCCCTACTGACTATCATGTTGTAACTGGACTTGGGCTTTGGAAATTTACTTGCTAATGGACATGCATATGGTGGCTAGCTTGAAACCATGCATGCAATGAAATGGGGATGCTGATATCTGTACACAAATTTTAAATCTACAAAATAACATTTAACCTCTTGACTTCTGTGTGAAACTAAAAAAGACAGTTTTAGCCACCAAATATACACTACTCACAAGAAGTTAGGGCTATTGTTATTTACATGAGTGCTTTTCCTATTTGCTCTGAATTTTAATGAAATAATTAAAAGTTCCCTTTGATATATTACTAATAATGTATAAAAGAAACATTATTTTCATTAGTTTAATATTTATTACCCCAAAAATGTAGACAATAATAGGGATGGCTCCAAATAACAAAAGTTTAAAATGTCAGTAGCGGGTGTTTCCACCATTTGCCACAATGACAGCGACGTCTCATGCTCATGACTAGCCTCATGATGTTGTTCTGAGGAAATAAGTTCCACTCTTCCACAAGTGCTACACGCAGTTCTGCCAGGTCACATGAGGGTGGTCATGCAGTCTTTGGTCCCAGACCTGCTCTATGGGGTTCAGGTCAGGGAACATTGATGGCCAAACCATATGAGGCACTCCAACGAGCTGTGACAATTCTGCCACAATGTGGTGGAGCATTATCATCCATGAACAGAAAGTTGGGGGTGTGCTGGCGGAATTAGTGGATGATGATGGGGTCTATCATGTCTCTGAGGTAAGAACGAGCAGTGACTGTACAATAACCAAATCTGTTTTGCACTGACTGGTGATGCCTGTCCAGACTATTGCACCTCATCCACCAAAGCAAACCATAGGGACCATGTTGACCTCAGCATATCGCTCATATCGCCTTCTCCAACGCTCACAGTGGTGTCTTGGCGTCAATGGAGTCACCTGCAACGGTCGTCTGGCATTCAAGAATGGTCTGTCTGGAAACCCTAGTTTCCCTCGCATCTCATAAACGAGTCTGCAGCTGTGTGGCAGTTGCATAACGATGTCTGAGTGCATAGGTCCTTAGGTACTGGTCATTGTTGCACTTTGTCACTCATGGGCTCCACTCCTGTCAGTAGTTCTGTGTCTTGATGCAAGTCTGCTGATGACAATTTGAGACACACCAAGTTCACGAGCAAAATCTGACCGACCCGAAGGCGTCATGGCCTGGTGATGCTTTTCGTCCGTTAAGTGACGTCGTGTGTTCATGGCTGTTGATGAACTTGGAATGACTTACTGACAATAGCAGCTTTTTATACACAGAATGTTGAAATTGATGCCACGTTGAGAAAGGTTGTCTTTTGGTATTGGCCCCAATATAAGGCACCTGTACACAATGAGACACAAAATGAGGTGTGTCAATCACTCCAATTCAATTGCCTCCTTATAAAATGTCTGAAGTGAAACAAACATCGTAGGTATGACATCCACTACGTCTCTCACAATATCCCTAACTTATTGTGAGTAGTGTATGTAGATTGCTTTTCTATGTTTGAGGTCAAGAGGAAAACTGTAAATTAGACTTTTGGATGAACTATGATTGAAGGCCCCATGCGTTTTCTTTACCTTGCTGAAGGTTTTCTTTCTAATTTACACTTAAACAGACTCGCCCTGTGATGTTCAGCCGGTGGTATCCTGGCAAACTGAAAACAAGAATAATAACAAGCTTGTGTACGTGTGGGAGTATGAATATATGTGTTTGCTTCTTTGATGTCCCCTTCAGCTTTGTCATTGGGGCTCTTTACCAGTCGTTGTCAGAAAGTGATGTATCAGCCAACCACAGGGGGAAAGTGCAGTCACCAAGGAGCAGCAGCGTCCATCATCCACCATCCCTCTGTGCCAGAGATACGGCTCTCAGCTTCACAGCTCAGAACCTGCTACTGCTGTTGTCAATCACACACACACACACACACACACACACACACACACACACACACACACACACACACACACACACACTTTTTTGTTTTTACTTCTGTTCTACGTTAAAGCTAGTCTCATGTGCTTGACTCTGTCACGAACCGCCTACTGTTGTGGGTAAAGGACATTCAACTGATGGTCAAATCCAAATTAAGCCACCAGGGCTTATATACAGTGGTGTAAAAGGGTTTGCCCCCGTCCTGATTTCTTTTTCTTTTTTTTCCGTTTGAGGATGCCCCGCACAAGTAAAACACAAAATGCATTTTGTAAGTGAAGGTTTTTATTATTAAGGGAGAAAAAAATACAAACTCAAATGACCCTGTGCGACAAAGTGATCTGATTGATTTATATTTATATCTTGATTGAACTTATTTGCGTATAAGTTTGTGAATTGGACCCTAATTGTCTGGTTAATGAAAGTTGCATTTTCTGACTGGTGAAGAAAAAAAAGGGGAAATTTGCTTCCATCATGGCAACAACTTGAGAAAGACAAAGCAGGATACTCGATTTCATCAGCCTGTTAGGAATTTTGCACAGTATTAACATATAATACTTAACATAACTTATATAACTTAACAGTGGTTCAATATCTCTAGCCACACCCAGGTCTGATTACTCAAATCCTCAAATGCTAGACATCATGCAGAGATCCAAAGAAATTCAGGAACCAATGAGAAAGAAAGTAATTGAGATCTATCAGTCTGGAAAAGGTTATAAAGCAATTTCTACAGCTTCAGGAGCCATTATCCACAAATGGCAAAAGCATGGAAAAGTGGTGAACCTTCCCAGGAGTGGTCAGTCGACCACAATTAAGGTCAGTGTTCATGACTCCACCTTAAGAAAAGGACTGAGCAAAAATGGTCGCAAAGATGAAAACCGCTTCTGAGCAAAAAGAAGATTAAGGCTCATCTCAATTTTGCCAGATAACATCTTGATGATCCTCAAGACTTTTGGCAAAATACTCTTTGGCCGGTCGAGACAAAAGTTAAACTTTTTGGAAGGTGTGTTCCCCATTACATCTGGTGTAGAAGTAACACTGCATTTCAGAAAAAGAACATCATACTAACAGTAAAATATGGTCCATCAGCAAAGATATCCCCTTTTTTAAAATCTTTTTTTGCTTCGATGAGATGATGAGATGCCATGTGCTTCATATTTTCCAGTTTCATGGGAATCTCTAGCTGCAATTTTTCCTCATTATTTCTTGCACTACCAGCTGTTCACTAATGCTGACTAAAATCTAGTAGGAAAACCAAAATTTAGTTTCATTAGAGATTGATCAATGGAAGTGTGAATAGCCAATTAAAATGCAACTGTGGTGATATAGCAAATGTGCATGGACATTTGGAGCTTATAGCACAGAAATGGAATGATTATTAAACAGTTTGTAACAGACACCCAAATATTTTCAATGCAAACTATTAATATATTACATCTTCTGTGTTGTAGTTGATGAGAAGTGCACTTCTGTGAAATTACTGTTAGTTTGCTGTTCTGTAGATGGTCAAAACACCATTTAATCGTTTTAATGTGATCAGCAGTTGTTAGACAGCTGATTCTGTTGTTTCATTGCTGTTGAGAAGGAATACAAAGGGAATCAAAGAAGCCAAAGTTTTTTTTGGACCTTTAAGTTTTTTTAATGCAGTAGTTGCATTTTAGATGTAAAGCACCACATGGACCTGGCTGATGCATGAAATGGAAAATTCTCCACAAGCAGCATTAGTGATAATGGGACTGTGTCCAAAAACACAGGACCATAAGGGATAGGCAGTATTGACTTTTTTTTTTTCAACCATCTCCAAATTTTACTATAGTATTTGCTATTACCCAAGCTGTGGAAGGTGACATACAGTATCTCACAAAAGTGAATACACCCCATTTTTAGATATATATTATTATATACATAATATAAAGTATTCAGACCCCCTTAAGTTTTTCACTCGTTATAATATTGCAGCCATTTGCTAAAATCATTTAAGTTATTTTCTTTCCTCATTAATGTACACAAATCACCCCACATTGACAGAAAAACACAATTGTTGACATTTTTGCAGATTTATTAAAACTTTATTAGAAAACTGAAATACCACATGTTCCTAAGTATTCAGACCCTCCTATATTTAACTCAGGTGCTGTCCATTTCTTCTGATCATCCTTGAGATGGTTCTACACCTTCATTTGAGTCAGGCTGTGTTTGATTATACTGATTGGACTTGTTTAGGAAATCCGCACACCTGTCTATATAAGACCTTACAGCTCACAGTCAAAGCAAATGAGAATCATGAGGTCAAAGGAACTGCCTGAAGAGAATCTGGCCATGGTTACAAAAAAGTGTGTCTTGCCTACAGTCAAGCGTGGTGGTGGAAGTGTCATGGTTTGGGGCTGTATGAGTGCTGACGGCACTGGGGAGATACAGTTTATTGAGGGAACCATGAACTGTGACATACTGAAGCATGATGCCCTCCTATGGGAAACAGGACTGCAGATCAGTATTCCAACATGATAATGACCCCAAACACACCTCCAAGATGACCACTACCTTGCTAATGAAACTGAAGATAAAGCTGGACTGGCCATCTGCGGGGCATCCTCAAACAGAAGATAGAGGAGCGTCTCTAACATCTACCAGCTACATGATGTCGTAATGGAGGAGTGAAAGAGAATTCAAGTGGCAACCTGTGAAGCTCTAGCGATGCCCAAGAGAATTAAGGCAGTGCTGGAAAATAATGGTGGCCACACAAAATATTGACACCTTTGGCACAATTTGGACTATTTTCGAACAGGACTCATTGCTACTCTTAGTTCTTATTTATTCATTTATATTCTCTGTTATCACTCTTCTGTGTCGACCAGAGGAGGATGGGTTCCCCTATCTGAGCCTCTCAAGGGTTTTTCCTACATTTTAAGTTTTTCCTAGCCTGGGTCATTAGGGGCTTGTAGGAGATTACAGGACTATTTCTTTTATAATCATATAATTTTGTTACAGTTTGTACTCTGGCGCTTTCCGATCTATATTATTATTTCATGGAAGGCTGCCTCCTCTGGCAAAGAGGAAAGGGTGAAAAAAAAATTCTCACAACAGGAAGGACTTTCAAGTTGCTTGATGTTTTGACACATCTAATCTTCATCTAAAAACAATTTTCCAAACAAAGAATGAGTCGGAAGAGCATTTGATAAGAAAAACAGTTTTCAGAAGCAGATGAATCATTGTAATTCAATGCTGTTGTGCTCAAGGCTAAAAGTCTCGTCGGCATGACTTATCGTCAGTACCTGGCCAACTCACAAAATTCACCCAACCATTCTGGATTTTTATAGGAGACTTCGTACATTTTGTTTAGACTAGGGACCGTCACGCTTCTGTGCCTGTGTCAGTCACTTGTCAGTCAAGCTGGTGAGCTAATTTCCCAAAGACCTTATTTGGTCATGAGATCATTTCAGCAGACGCCAGTCAGGGATGGCCTTTGTTTGTTTGAAATGTCAACAAATAGCTGCTATTTTGGCTAACTTAGCTTAGCTTTTAGCTCATGCTATTGCTCACTGCCAATCACAAACTGAAGGTCTTTTCAACTGTCTCTAATAAACATCAGTCAATTCGTAGGATTAGATTAAAGTTTTTAAGCTGTCCTTCAGCTTATTTTCTGTGTCAATCAAAAGTCATGTGTGCTTTATTGGGAGGTTATGAAAACACATCAGTGTTTCATTTGGAGCGCTTGTCCTCCAATGTGAGCTGGGTGAAGCTGCTGCTTAACATCTGAAGGGGTGTCTGGTGGAGCTGATGGCAATGCATTTTTATTGGCAACCTATGTTTGTCCTTTTCATTTGTAAAATGGAAATTTTTCAAGTGCTTTTGTTGTGGTAGTGAAGTAAAACATGGAGAACCAAGAGTTCATCCTGACGTGTTAGAGCTAGTGAAATGGTTAGAAGGATTTACACTAAAGTTAGGGTTCAAGGTGAAGGTTCAAACTACTGTTTGAGTTAGGTTTGAGGTTAAGGTTTGGACTAGGGTTAGGGATCTCCTTAGACTGGCAAAAATGACACTAGTAAGGCCTATAAAAACCTAGTGAGCTAACAAAAATCCAAACAATACCAAAACCTGAAACAAGTGAAGATGATTAAAACTTTTTGAGAATGCAAACTTGAGCTGTTGGAATTGACAGGAAAGTCTGAAACTGCTGTGTGGTGTTTTTAGCTAAGCTAACCATTATTTACTTAGCAAACCAAAAGTGCCACACACCACAGAACAAGCTTGGTTTCGGGTAACAGATGCTAAAATGACACTCGTTAGAGGATAAAGACTCATGTCAAAACTGAGTGGCTGGTAGAGTGACAGCTAAAATTATATGTGCTCTGTGGTGCATGTAGCACTTGCTAGCCATTGCTGAGCTGTCATCGTGTATACTGTGGAGTGATGAAGTTAAATTGGAATTCTATGGCCATAATCATCAGTCATGTTTGGAGAAAAAAGAAGCAGCTTTTCATAAAAAGAACACCTTGCCAATCAATAAGCATAGGGGTGGATCTTTCATGTTTTTGGGTTGTGTGGCACAGGAAACATTGCACAGGTGGAGGGAAGAATGGATTCCACTAAATACCAGCAAATTCTGGAAGCAAACATTATACCATCTGTAAAAAAAAAGCTTAAGCTGAAAAGAGGAAGGCTTCTCCAACAGGACAATGATCCTAAACAAACCTCAAAATCCACCATGTACGAACTAAAGTGACACAGGCTGACTGTTTTGGAATGGCAATTACAGAACTAGAAGCCCTTTGCAAGGAAGAATGGAAGAAAATCCCAAGTACAAGAATTTAAAGACTTTAAGCTCTAAAAAGCATTTGCAAGCGGTGATGTCTGCCAGAGGAGGTGTTACTAAGTACTGATTATATAGGGTGCCCAATCTTTTGCAAAGTGCCATAATAATGTTTATTTTTTTATTTTTGTTCAATTTGTGGCATGAAAAGTAACTATGCATCAATGTTTGCTGAAAATATAGTGTATGTTTTCCATGTTCTAGAGAGACTGTGTTAACATCTTTTCAATTGCAAATCTGTTATCAAGAGGTGCCCAAACTTTTGCATAAGATTGTACATATAGACATACAGTATACACTCACAGAAATTTAAATTGCATTTTACCTTTTTTAATATGACTGTGATATTAAGCATAACATAACACATGCATATAGCGTCACTTCGAGCAGTTGATTTTTTTTTTTTTTGGGGGGGGGGGGGGGGTAATTTTCCACGCTTGGACAAAGTGTTTCCTTTTTGGAGCCTTTTTCCCTTCTTTTTGAGAAAGAAAAATGTCAAAAGAGAAATTAACTGTGAAATGTCATTCCATTTCCTGGCTCCAAAATGCTGATGTTAGAACGGAGAGAGAGGCTTGTTAGGGACGAAAAAGACAGTCATTTTCACAACATAATTACATCTGATGGAGACAGACCTTACAAAAGGTCTGAAATGATGCAGTAATGGGGCTATGCGGGATACAACACATTTATAAGTATATGTCCTTGTAATACACTGTTGGAAAGGTTTTTGCTTATGTGGTGTTTTGGTGTTTGTGTGTGTGTATACTTTACTGGTTAGTAAATGCCAGAATGTTCCTGGCTATAAGAGATAATGCTGTTTACTGATGCCATTTCATTGATCTCCTCTTCAAACCCACTTTCTGCTTTCAGTGTTACAAATGCATTCCTCTATAACACCCTCATGCTGTTTGTCTTAATAGCAGTGGCTTAGGCTTTCTCTAGCTGTGCATTTCATTCTGTTATAGTGACTTCAGTACTTGTTCTTAAGTGTTGCACTGTTGCTGTAATTCTAATATAGCTTTGTAAGCATGTATTCCATGAATTGGCGTTATGTATTTCCAGAAAAGCTTGTGAGCATTTTGTACTTTGTAAAATGCAAAAAAATCTAGAATCTGTGATTTGTTACTTCTCTTGAACCTTTTCATTGTGTGGTATTAAACACTTCTGCTGCTTGTATAGACTAAAACTGCTTCGTTTGTCTTCGTATCATGTTTTTATTTATTATTATGTATTTAATGTACTGTGTAAGTGTTACTAGATTGTATCTCTGGAAAACAATTTCTATGGAAAAGTGTGAATTTGTATTCTGAGGTTTACTTAGTAAAAAACTGTAAAATCTAGACCCTATGCAATGTTAAAGCTACTGTATATGATATTTGCGCAGTTTTTACCCAATGTCATAAAGCACATACTTTAATGTGACAGAGTTGGAAGAAAGCATGATATAGTCGTTTGTGCAATTCTAATTGAAAGTTAATTAGCTTTTCAGACCCAGTACCTCTATGACCATGTCACCCTTGGAAGTGTGGTGTTTATGCATCACTGAAGCTTATATTCATGTTTGTAATATTCGGTTTCACTTGATCTTTGTCAGTTGTATTTTTGTATTTTCTCTTCCTCTTCAACCTGCATTTACTTTCATAACATACATAAATGTACAGAAATGTGGGGCAGTCATAGCCCAATGGTTAGAGAAGTGGGTTTGAGACCGAAGGGTTGCAGGTTCGATTCTCGGAACTGGGCAGCAGGCTGAAGTGCCCTTGAGCAAGGCACCTAACCCCCAACTGCTCACCATGTACGTGGCTCTGGATAAGAGCGTCTGCCAAATGCTGTAAATGTAAGAAATTAGAATTTTTCTGCTATTACTCCACAGGATGCTAGCGGTATTGTATCACTAAGCTAACGCTGATGAATTTGAACATTTTAAAACTTGATCATACAGCTTAAACACACAATCTACACTAAATAAAAATAATTTTGTTCATTTAACATTTTACCTTAAATGCATTAGTTTTACAGTGATTGTTTCAGTAAAGATGCTAGCATACAGATGCTCCACTGTTTTCGAAACCTGGTTAGTGTTCGCAATTAGTGATGTACCATGGATTTCTATAAGCCTAAAAAATTGTTGCCATTGATTGAATGGTAGAAGTAGCTTGGTTACTAAGTGGAGAACAGCACGTGACTCATTTAAATAATGCTGACCCTTTTGTTTCCAAACCAAAAGTGGAAGAAATAAGGGTTTCTGCATAATACTCAGAAATGTTATACTACTCTTACACAGGATCTCTATGATCCTGCACACAAAGAGGCTCTAGGATCTTCAGGCTTCTGTAGGTGTTTCACCAAGCAGTTTTTTTTCTTACTGATGTAAAATCTTACTGATAAATCCTGCTTTTTGAAAACACCTTCAGATGAATCATTGTCATGTGGGCATTTGCTGAAATATGATTCTGTATTTCAAAACTACTAAAACTAATGAATTTTTACAACAGTGTTTTGAACCTTTAAACTGTACTTTTGATACATCCCTCCCCTTCTTCTAATTGTCTCTACTTATGTAGAAACATTGTCAACCATAAAACCTAGGTTGGTATTTATTTATTTATTTATTTATTTATTTATTTATTTATTTATTTATTTATTTATTTATTTATTTATTTATTTATTTATGCCTTTATTTATTTTTCATCTACGGAAGAATATATTTTTATATACTGAAATATCAACACAATCAAAACTGGATATCTATCATGCTAAACAGAACAAACTATTGTGCACACTTATTTTGAAAGGTCAGGGTTGTATTGCATATAAGGAAAAATAATCTGAGGGCTCCGATGTTTGAGTGAGTGATCGGCTACCAGACTAAAGCTATGAAAGGTAATGAGGCATGGCCGAGCTTTTTTAGAAGCTGATTCATGAGCTCCAGTTGCTCCCTGTAGTGTGTTGGTCACTAGAATAGAAGTGTGACAAGACCACTGTTCTTCCTTATCTATTTTTAAAGACTGTCTGGCTTTATAGGTTCTTAGGTGTTGTTTACCTCACCCAGTGGACCATCTGAGGCAGACTTTCTCCAATTTGATTTCACTTTGTCTACCCTTGTGTGTGTCTGAACCAGCAGACATTGTGATATTTTTGTTATATTCCATTATATATATTTAAAAAAG
>JBBIGC010160228.1:0-16779 GCA_037576955.1 Lepidarchus adonis
AATGCTCCACGAAAATGACCTAATCTCGTGAATTTACCAGACTTGTCACGGGTCCGGACAGAACCATCACTCGGTCCGGATCCGGACCGAGGTCCGCCATTTGGTGATGCCTGATGCATTGCTTGGCGATATGTGGATATACCACTACTGATGTTGCACAACAATCTGGATTTTTTTTTTGTAGCCATGTCTCAATACCACTTTCTTCTGATAAGATACTTACTCCACAGCTTTTGTTATATACAATTCAATATCAGTCCAATGCTTTTTTTTTTACTCTTGAATTTAATAATAATAATAATAATAATATCATCATCTACAACAACAACAATAATAAAAAATAATCCAAATAGTGAATTACTTTTCTCATTAAACTGGAATTTGGGCCATTTCCCTGAGGTAATATTGCACTGTGTGTGTGCAGATGCAGGCCTCTGAGGGCACGCGGCATCATATTAGTGGAGCATGGGTCTATTTTGGTGTTGTAGTTTTCCCTGGGAGTTTCTGTGTTGATCTCATGTATATATCCTTGCTTGACCTCTTTTACTGACCCTTTTCTTACTCCCTCTATAGAACTCATCTGTGCCATATTAAACTGAACTATATATGCAAAACTGATCAGACAGTATATTTATTTGTTTGCTTGTTTGTTTGTACTCTGTAGTGAGTTAAACTTTGTCAGTGGGTCCAATGTTAAACCTTTAATTAGTGAATTGAGCTGCACATTTCTGTAAACACCTGTGGAGGAGTGAATCTACTTTCTCTGGAATGTTGTCAGTCCATACAATACTTAAAGGCTGTTCCTGCAGCATAAGAAGGGACAAACTCCTTGTTAACACCCACAGGAAATGACATGAACAGGTGAATACAAAAAATTGGATCCCCATCAATCAGCCACAAAAACCACAGAGATCTAAATAATATTGATTCCCATTAAAGTCTTCACAGTGATACCGGCCATGGTGTGAGATATATTAGACAGTAAGTGAACAGTTAGTTCTTGTAGATAGTGTTAGAAGCAGGTTAAATGGGAAGGGGCAAGGATTGGGTGGGGCGACTGGGCCATCTCTTGTGGAGTATGCACATAGTACCATTCAAAAGTGATCCAAGGAAGGACACTCAGTGAACCAGCAATAGGGTCCTGGGTACCAAAGGCTTATTGATGTACTAAGGGAGCAAGAGCTAATCTACCGTTTAGAATAGAAAGGTGTCAGAACACACAATGTGCCACCGTCAGAGCTGTTTCTGTGGCATGTGGCCTTTATTAGACAGGTGGTAGTAATGCTGTGTCTGGTCAGTATATAATGTGTATGAATGGATTTTGGCTAGAAAATGTGGGTGGATGTAGTATTGGCAACACCGATAGCTGAATTCAGTGTCATTTCTCTGTGGAATAACTGGTTGCTCAACACAAATTGAGTAGAAGATCTCACCATTTTTCCATTGGCGGAGTGAAGGGAAAGGAAATAATGATAAACTGCAGTTTGTATTCTCTTCTATTCTCTTGCTTGGGGATTTTTATACTCAATATATGAAAAATTGGATGCAACTGCCTGTCTCAAAGCAGGCTATTTTTCTCGTTTTACCATTATCCAGTGCTCCTTCTCTTCACAAGCATATTGTTTTTACTCCAAGTCAAAACGGCTATTTAGCATCGTTGCTGCCAAATAGATGCCATTTTAAAACCCTGTAAAGCATCACTGCAGCATCCGTACTTCAGTTCAGTGTTTTCCAAAGAAGCTGCCAAATATCCATTAAGCAAGCTTTTAAATGAAGTTTACTTCTTACACCGCAGTGCCACATTTTTCTTGCTTGGGTAACGCGTGTCCTTGTTCAGATGCAAACTGCAGTCTCCTGCTCTTTTTCAGTGTTATGTATTGAATCTCTACTTTATTCTGACTAACAGCAGGCAGGGTAGAAAATAGCAAAGCCCTCCAAGAGTGGATGAGTCATGTTGGTTGACTCTGCTGCCTTTTAAAATGAAAATCATTGCATTCAAACAAGGGGAAGCATTCACTTCACAACAAGAGCTCTTATGATAATTTTTTTTACTTATGTACTAACATGCTAATTGGAGCGTTCTCTTACTAGAGATCGGCGTTAGAAGAGTTTGAAGCTAGTAGATACCCATGTTTGATGTTCTTTCATGGTCATAGTTGTTCTAAAACAATATCAGCAAATGTTATAATATATTTTATACTTTTACAGTAGGGGTGAACTAAACCCACTAAATTAATTAAGTTATATTTTAAACAGATAATATATATATATATAATATATAAAACTAAATTATTTCAAATTACTTTTAAAAAGTAATTTATGTATATATGTGTATGTTACACACACACACACACACACTATTCTTTGTATTAAAATATATATTGTTTACCTTGCATAGCAGCATGAGCATGTATGGCTCAATGCAGTGCTGTACATTTTTGGTCGTTACCTTCTCCAATGATGTCTTGAACTGAATGGAAACAGCCAGAGTTGTATCGTCCCTATTTAATCCCCTCACTTTTCGGTGGGTAGTCAGTGTTGTACTTTTTATTGAACTGAATTAATCTGATGTTGGTTTCTTACTTGGTCCAGGTCCCCCACTTATTTTTACACCCTTTCTTTTGAAGTAAATAAATTGGAAGCCGCTGACTAGGTGACATGTTGGCTGGAGTTTAGCAGTTTAGCTCGTGTGGTTGACTCAGCATGCACAGTAACATTTGTTACAAGAGGTGAGGCCTGATTGGCTGTACTGTATATCAATCAACTGCCAAATGCCACACTGGTGATGGATGATAGGTTAACACCCTTTTTTAATGACATGAGATCTACCCACACTATCTGTACTGCAGTGTTTTCTGTGGTTTGCGGTTCACTTGGTTTTACGCTGCGTGGTCTTGTGCGCAGTAGAGTTTTTGGGTTTTTTTAAAGGCAGGGCTTGACACATTGAAGATGAAACGTGGCTGAATCTTCCAGCATGACAATGATCCCAAACACACCATCGGGCAATGAAGGAGTGGCTTAGTAAAAAGCCATTTCAAAGTTCTGGAGTGGCCTAGCCAGTCTCCGGACTTCAGTCCAATAAAAAAATCTGTGGCGGGAATTGAAAGTCTGTGTTGCCCTGCAACAACCCCAAAACATTACAGCTCTTGAGAAAGATCTGCATGGAAGAATGGACAAAAAAAAAAAACAGCTACAGTGTGTACAAACCTGGTAAAGACCTACAGGAAACGTTTCACCAACCAAGGTTACATTACAAAGTATTGTTATTGACCAAATACTTATTTTTTGCACAATTATACAAATAAATTATTTAAAAAATCATACAGTGTGATTTCTTGGATACATACAGTACATATATAATACACTGTTTCAAGTTGTGCTTCTTTACTTTCAGAATTACAGCTTTTAATTTAACTTTTTTTAATTTTACAGCTCAAACATAACATAAGCCTTCCCTGTCTTCTTCCAAGGCTTTGTGTCATGTGTAGGAGGTAAAAATTAGTGTACAAGAAGACTTGAACAAGAGTCAACATATACATGCAATAACAATATTTAGGAATAGAGTTTCCAGAGTTTTTTAAGGAATCGTAACTGCTCTTATGTTCAGTATCAAGATCGAAAGATGTTGGTGAGTGATTTCATTTATTGTAGTAATAGAGGTAACGTTGAGAAAAAACTTTTTCTTCATCTTCATCCGCTTATCCGAAGTCGGGTCACAGGGGCAGCAGCTTCAGCAGGGATACCCAGGCTTCCCTCTTCTTCCAGCTTCTCCGGAGGGATCACAAGGTTTTCCCAGGCCAGCCGATGGACATAGTCTCTCCAGCGTATTCTGGGTCTTCCCCAGGCTCTCTTTTCGGTGGAGGCGTCCTAATTAGATACCTGAGCCATCTCATCTGGCTCCTCTCAATGTGGAAGAGCAGCTGCTCTACTCTTAGCCCATCCCAGATAACTGAGCAAGGTAGAGCCCAGACACACTACGGAGGAAACTCAAAACACATGTTGACTGGTTGGGCAAACTCCCATGCACCCTTCCAGAACCCCGCTAAGGGTGTAGAGCTGGTCCACTGTTCCGCATCCTGGTCGATAACCACATTGCTCCTTCTGAATCCAAGGTTGACCGATGGACCCTACTTTCCAGGATCCCTAAATAGTCTTTCCCAGGGAGGCTGTGGAGTGTGATCCCTCCTTAGTCAATCATCTACCGCAAAATAACATTTTTGTTCAAATTAAAAGAACAGAAAGATTGACTTTTTGATAGGGTGTGTGTGTGCGTGTTGGTTATATGAGTCCTGTTTGGAATTTGCCTTTGGGTGGTTGTCCCACTGTTGTATTTTGAGAGGCGATGGGAATATGTTATTTTCCGGGCATGCCAGAATGATGCAGAACACTTTTTTGATCAAATCAAGACTGATGTCCCATTTTTGTTCTGAGAGTGATGTGAATCAGAATTAGAAAACTTTCCTGGAGAAAATTACTTTAAACTGAATCTGTAGTTTTAGCAAACATTGACCCATGAAGAGAGGGCACAGAAAAGAGCACACTGAGGTATAGTTTAGTTTTTCCTCTGTATCTGCAAAGATATTATAACATGCTAACATTGGAGTTTTACCAAAAGAAGGTTTGATTTTTATTTGTAATTTTTTTTTTCAGATTTCAGATCCTCTAAGTTTAAAAGTCTTTGTTACAACCTGAGTTGCAAAAATCATCTGAGACCCAAAAATTCTGTTTAAGGTAAAAAACTGTTAAACAGCAGTTTTTTAAACGGATAAAAAAAAACAGTTCAAAGTAATAAAAAAATATTGAGCAAGTGTAACGTTAGTGAAGATAGCAGGACAAGGGGCAAATGCAGGATTAAATTTGTAAAAAAAAAAAAAAATCCTGATCAAGAGTCAGATTTGGGAAAATGTGTAAGCATTTCAAGATCTACAAAGTAACATTAATTCTATTTTGTTCCAACTCTGATGTGCAGCAGCTACTGTCTTGCAAGATCAGTAAGATCACAACAAGAGGATACAAGGAAAGTTGTGTTTATTTAGGAGGAGTGAATAGTGTCATGGATCAGTTATACTTCACATAAACATCCTGTTTTTATAGTGGATGTAGCGTGTTGTATCAACACAGTGAATAATAACTATGTTTTCATCTGTACTGACATTACACACTGTACACAACATTCCAGGACCATCAATACCAGCATGAACAGCACTGACCATTTGAAATCTGTAAGCTCAACTCATCTTAGTCTGGGCTTGTAGAGCAGAGTGTAGAGTAGTGACTGAAATAGCAATGAGGCTGTCTTTTCTTCACCTGCTGTAAACGCCCTGTTTTCTTTTCCTTCCATTGTCTGTAGGTGACCAATCAGAGATTAGCAGATGTGCAGCTACATGGAGCCTCTACCTCTTCACCCAGTGACCATCTGAGTATCAGGAGAGAGTGAGGTAAGATCAGAGCACTGATCAGAAGAAAAGCTTGTCTTCTCATATTTTAACAATTGTTTGATTTGAGGAGAAAAAAGTAAATGGGTTGTGATTGAAACATAGGACTGATATTGCAGAGGACATTAGAAGCTAGCCTTTCTGGTGCCATCCCATCCTGTTGCGATGGTAATGCTGACTCTGCTAGGAAGGTTTTCGACAACTGCACCACAGTCAGAGGTGTTCTGGCTTTATGAATAACCTACACCATATACATTTTGGTATTAATGTCATGGCTGACTGGTATATTTTGCATATTGCAGTATAGCACTATAAAAGTGCAATACTAGATTTTTTCCATGTCAGAGGTACAAAACACTAGCCCATTCAATGTTTCTTTAGACATCATGAGTATAAAAGGGGACGTTTTTCTACTTTTCTGCAGTATTAAGTTTACAGTGTTAAATAAAAAGTGTTGAGTGGAATGGAAAACTTACCTGACCCCAAATTATTCAAAGTGGTTGTGTAAGGAACCGCATGTATTTTAATGTCTCTTAAAAGAACCCGGCTGAATAAATTATAACCTGAAATGTTTGAATGTTGCATGATGCTACGGCAGATTTCTAATAGTTTTAACCTGATTCACATTCCTTAAAAATCATGGTGAAAAACATGCAGGATATTGGACGACAAAATAAAGAGAAACTTTTTTTTTCTCCCCCCACCAGATTTTCCATAACTTAACCCCCATCAACATTACATGTTAAAGTTGACTGGTCATTTTTGGATAGTAAATAACTTCCTGTTACTGTAAATAATGATTCCTGTCACCCCCACTGTAAAGAAGAGATTCTCTATGATGAACTATTCAAATTTGACTACTCTTTACAATTGAATTATGCAGCAATTCTTAAAAATCATTGGAAGTCCTATTTAAAGTAAATGAATTTTCTAACTGATGGGGGGTTTTGATATTTATATAAACTGTATATTAGGGCTGTGCTTAAAAAATCGATACAGCCAAATATTGTGACCTACTTATAGGCAATACACATACATAAAAATATGCTGCTGTATTAATATTGGAAATTGGAAATGTTTTTGGCAAGCTGTCCAATGTGTAATGGCAGTTTTGAAAAAGAAACATCCCCTATGGTGCAGCACACAATACAACTTTATGGGGCCAGCAAATAACGTAGTGGGCATATGTATACAATACATTATGCTAACAACTGGACATGGCTTTCAGTGCAGCTAACAAAGGAGGATGATTGTGATTAACTTTGTTTATCTATCTTAGTTTAGATTCTGTTTATTATCTGTTACCATTTAAAACCAGAACTGGAAAAGACAGACACAATTTACCATTTATTCACCCCTTCAAAGAATTGCCTCATCACTGTGGAAACTCGCTTCTGACTTTGGACTACAGATGTTTCTTCTGTTTGGTGTAGGGTTGTCAACTGTGTAACTAGTATGAAACCTACAGTTTCTTCCATGAAGGTGAACCATTAAATCTTTTATTTGTGACCACAAACATTGCTCTTTTATCCAAAATGTAAGGGCCTCATTTTCCAGCGTTTAGCTCAAAATAAAAAGACATTTCAGCTGTTTAGAATAACTGTGGGATTTTTAGGCATTATATTATTTAAAATGTATTGTGATCTGTATTGTATCGTTGCCCATGAAATGTTTGTGTGTGAGGGGGTTGATGAAACCCAATCCTACTGTATATATTGTAAGGGACTGTTAATGATGGTGATTGAGGAAAGCATAGCTTTGTGAACTGTAAAAATAATACAAATATCTCAGAAATAAAAGTACAGCCTTTACATTTTTATAAATATCTTTCATGGGACAATACTGAAGATATGACACGTTGATAAAATGTAAGCTAGTCAGTGTACAGCTTGTATAACAGTGTAAATTTGTTGTGTCCTCAGAATAATACACTGTCTAAACTGCTGGCAACAAAAGTGAGTACACCCTTAAGTGAAAATGTCCAAATTGTGCCCAATTAACCATTTTCCCTCCCTGGTCTCATGTGTTTTGTTGGTATCACAAAATCTCAGGTGTGAATGAAGAGCAGGTGTGTTAAATTTGGTATTATCACTCTCACACTCTCTCTTGTACTGGTTGCTGGAAGCAACACAAGGCAAAGAGCCATGTGCTGGCTATAAGAAGGTTGCCAACACCTTAAAACTGAACTGCAGCTTGGTGGCCATTACTGGGACCATGTCCTGTGGTCTGATGAGACCAAGATAGTTATTTGGTTCAGATGGTGTCAAGCGTGTGTGGTGGCAACCAGGTGAGGAGTACAAGGACAAGTGTGTCTTGCCTACAAGCATGGTGGTGGGAGTGTCATGGTTTGAGGTTGGATGAGTGCGGTCAGCACTGGGGAGCTACAGTTCTTTGAGGGAACCATGACCATGCCAAAATGTCCCTTTGGAACCTGAGCAGCAGGACAGTATTCCAATATGATAACAACCCCAAACACACCTCCAAGACCACTGCTTTGCTAAAGAAACTGAGGGTAAAGGTGCTGGACTGACCGTCTGTGGGGCATCCGCAAATGGAAGGTGGAGGAGCGCAAGTTCTCATCCACCAGCTCCATAATGTCATGAAGGAGTAGAAGAGGATTGTGAAAATAATGATGGCTACACAAAATATTGACACTTCGGGTGCAATTTGGACCTTTTCACTTGCCAGAGGTTTAGGAATTATTGGCTGTGTGTGTTATTTTGAGGGGACAGCAAATGTACACTATTATGCAAGGTGTATACACTGTTATACACTGACTACTTCACATTGTATCAAAGTGTCATATCTTCAGGGTTGTCCCATGAAAAAATTTTAGGGGTGTACTCATTAACACCTATCTATAAACAGTTTCTACATGTGTTGGCAGTGTGTGAAGCTCGATATTTGAAGACTTCCACTGTTAAGAATACTGCTCACCATGCCTGACTAGCTGCTGCTGTAGTGAAAATCACTTTGATTGATTTATGGTCTGTAAACAAATGGGTATTCACAGGGTGAATGTGTACCGCTGACTTAACATGTTTGTCTGCATTGATAAAGAGTTTAGGTTCAGTGAACACAAGAGGCGATGGTAAATGATCTCATTCTTGTTGGACAGGTTGCACGTTATTGTGCTCCACACTGTACATACTGTAATATCAGCCTGTAGAAAATAATTGCAGCTGTAGCAACCTCTCACTGTTCAAATGATGATAAACTCACAACAGTCTCCTCAGTCTACCTCCTTGCTTCATTCTTTTATAAACTGTCCTTATTTTACAACAGTAATGGGTCAAACCAGCAGCAGCTTCTTTGATTTCTGCATATCCCTGTAAATAAATACTTCAAGTAGATGCCTGTACTGCAGCACACAGTTTGCTAACAGCCAATTGCCCAAACTCATAAGTGAAATTCATGTTTCTCATCTAAGTAGCTGGAGCCGTGCATGAGAATGTTGGAGCAGGAAGCTTAACTTTTTACATTTGTAAATAAATAATTGTGCTTCATTATAGAGTGTTTTTTTTGTAGTTAGGGAAAGTAGTCTTAATTCATTAATCCGATGAGTGAAATACATATGGAATAGCCAGTCAGCACCTTTTGTTAAATATTCTTATTATTAGTAGTATAATAATAATACTAATAATTATAATAATTGGCCAATTATTTCTATCAGTAATAGAAGACAATAATATTGTTTTATTTCTTTTGATAATTAATTATCCCCTTTCTTTTTTGGCACCAAAACACATGCACATTGAATCTGACCTAAATAGCAATTAAGAAATGAGAGAAACAATCAGGAGTAATGTACAGTCTTATGCAAATGTTTTGGAATCTTTTGATAATTCACAGATTTTGGTGATTTTGTCATTGAAAAGATGTAAACACAGTCTCTCTAGGACATGGAAAATAATACACAATATCTTAGCAAACGTTGGTGCGTAGATACTTTTTATTCCATTAATTGAACAAAAAAATTAAAATAAAACCATTATGGCGGCATTGTGCAAAAGTTTGGGCACCCTACATAATTAGTACATAGTAACATCTCTGGTAGATATCACAGCTTGCAAAAGCTTTTTAGAGCTAAAAGTTTTTGAATTCTTGTTGTATGTGGGATTTTCTGCTCCTTTTTTCTTTGCTTTTTACTTTGCCTTTGCTGATTGTGGCTAAAGAATTCTATTTTAACTTCATCAGTCCACAGCACTTGTTTCCAAAACACATCTGGCTTCTGTAGATGTTCTGTTGCATACTTGTGACATTGGGTTTTATTATATGGAGGCAGGTTAGGTTTTCTTCTGCTATCTCTTCCATGAAGGTCTGGTGGAATGGTGCACCACCACTCCTGAGTCTGCTAAATCTTCCTGCACTCTTTTGCAGTCAAATGGGGATTTTGATTTGACTTTCTGACCAGCATATGAGCAGTTCTCTCCAAGAGTTTTCTTGCTCTTCCAGATCTCATCTCGAACTCCACAGTTCCACTGAACTGCCATCTGTTAATAACATTTTTCACTGAAGAAGCTGCAAGCTGACAGCGCTTTTATATCTGCTTTTAGTCTTCTCCTGCATTGTGGGCATCAATAACGTTCATTTTCAGAGTCTTAACACAGCTGCTTAGAGGAACCCATGGTTGTTAAGTGTCCACAAGTGTGTGCACAAGGTTTGAAGATTCAGAGTATTTGTGAAGCTTTGAAATTGGCATTTACTAATTTACTAATACTTAATCTAACGAGCTGATTAAGGTCTGAAACCTTATAAAAGGAGTCTGAGACTTTGGAATTCTTAGGGTGCCCAAACTTTTGCACAATGCCATAAAAATGTTTTTGTTGTTCAGTTTATGGCATAAAAAGTAACTATGCATCAATGCTTGCTGAACATATTGTGTATTTTGCATTTTTTCAATCACCAAAATCTGTTATTTATGAAGGGGTGCCCAAACTTTTGCACAAGACTGTACACAGGAAAAAAAAGTGCAACCCAAAACCTCCACTGCTGGCTTCATCAGTATTAGCCAGGGTTTTTTGTGTGGCATCCCTTATGTAGTTTTATTCATGGCAAATGTTACTGTGTACAATTAACCAGTGAACATATGAGCTGAGTTTACAGAAGACTATATGAAAATATAACATTCAGGCAGATAACAATTAAGAGGAAAAATACACCTTCACCTTTGAACAGAAACTATATTTGCATATCAGATCATATGTCATTGCATTGTCATGATCTATTAACTTTTCTAAACAAATCCGTTCATTCTAGATGAACACATTGTTCACCATAAATGATGCAGCACACAACCATGATTTAATTCATTGTGCTGAGTGCTTCTGCGCTCTCTCTAATGTGTGAACATTCGATGTCTCAGTGGTTTCAGGGATCTAAACAGTCCATGCACATCAGATCAGTTGAGACTACTAGCTAAAGATACATACAGTCATTTCTATACATGCCCTGTTTTGTGAGCGCTTCAGAGCTTATTAATTTTCCTACGGGGTATTTACTTATGTCTTACAAGCAGCAGGAGGTCATCTATTCTAAGAAAAGGATGCCCTTCAGATGTTGTTGTAATTCAGCAGGGTTTTTTTTGACTGCAGGACTAAAATTTCCACTAGTCATGCATGGTGGTATCATAATCATAACAGTGTGGGTGATGCAGCAAAAATGTATTATTAGGATACTTGATCATTTTTTATATAGTCTGAATTATTTCAGGATATATATTTGGTTTGGCAAAAATGTATTTGGAATAAAATTAAAAAATTATACATTGTAAGTACAATATTTGCTATTCAGCATTTTATATACTATGTTGCACTACATCCAGTGAAACCACACTTATGTTCACTTTACACTGAAAAATGCATGATCAGTTGGTCAGTGTTCTACACGTAGAGGTGCTAATATCCAGAATATACGCAGGAAAGCATATTTTGATGTCTTGTACTTGTTGTCAAGGTCCCAGGGGAAATGGATTTATAAAAATTGCAGTAATAGTTGATGGCTATTTATTGTTTTGTGGAACCTGGATATTTATAAATCAGATATAAAAAAAACCCCAAAAAAACAAAATGTATCCCCTGTATGGGCAGCTTAATGGTTAGTGCTGTTGCCTCACAGCAAAGAGGTCCTCGGTTTTGTCCTAGGGGACGGACACAGGTGTGTTTCTGTGCAGAGTTTTGAAGTTCACCCCTTGTTTGCGTAAGTTTCCTCTGGGTGCTCCAGTTTCCATTCACTGTCCAAAGGCTTGTGGTTTAGGTTGGCGTGTGTGTTTGTGTGTGTTTGTGTGTGTTTGTGTGTGTTTGTGTGTGTTTGTGTGTGTTTGTGTGTGTTTGTGTGTGTTTGTTTGTGTGTGTGTGTGTGTGTGTGTGAGCACATTTAGACAGTTTGTACTTTGGGGAGTTATGGGAAGAGTACAAGTTAAAGGTCTGCATCTTTGTAATGATAATTTGGGTCAGTTTTGTCCCAATTTCTACATTTTATAAATGTACTGTCTGTCTATCATTATTGCAATATTGATCTCTGCCGTTGTGATATTACTGAAAGCTACAATATGCAAATTTGCTTCTAACCAATTACAGATGATCTTAGAATTTTCTTGTGAAGGTACTGGGCTACACTGCTTTAGGATAAAAAAAAGGAGATGTATGTGAATGTGGTGAGAAATTATGATTTGAAAGCAGCCTATTATTAAAGTTTACTTTCCATGTATCAATTATGTGGTTGGAGACAGTGAATGTCCATTGCAAAGCTTGAACAATTCTTACATTCTTCAGACTTTATAATTAGAGAAACGTGATCTGGACTAGGGCTGCAACTAACAATTATTTTAATAATCGATTAATTTGTTTATTATTATTTTTTTCCGATTAATCGATGAATCTGATAAATGACACAAAACAAGAAAAGCATTAGTTTTCAACCTTTTATTTAAAAGCAGAACTAAAATCTTTAGAAAGTGCACAATCATGTTGCTGCTTAATCTGTTATAATAATAATAATAATAATAATAATAATAATAAAGCAGAGTGTAACCAGGGTTCAAGGTGCAGATCATTTTAGTGAAGCCGTAATCTTCAAACATTGACTGAGGCGAACATGATGCATTTCCCATCAAGAAGCCTCTCGTGGTTTGCTGTTTTTTTCTGGAATCAAAAAGATAGTATGAGTGTGTGTAACAGCACAATTTTTACATCAACTATAAATACAAACTTACATACTGTACATACATACTTGTTTTGGTTACTAGTTGTGTAAAGGTATATACGCCAAAAAGCAATTACATACAAGACACACACACACACACTCTCTTTCTCTGAAGCTTATTCATTAAATTATTATCATCAGTGTAGTAAGTGCAAGGTTCATTTATACACCACATTTAAACACAGCTTAAGATGACCAAGTGCTATAAAAGAGCTTAAAAATTAAATTAAAAAGTAGAACAGACGCAAATATATTTGTCCATAATAACCTATATGGGACAAAGCACAGAATATACACTGAAAAAAATGCTTTTCTAACAAACAGTCCTGTTTTCAGTCCAAATATCTAAAAAATCTTAAATCAAGATACATTTACAAGACACATGAAATAGCATAAGAAATTATGTCTTGTTTTCCAAAAAAAACCTCAAAACAAAGCAGCATTCTGTAGTGACTTACTTGCTGTGGAACTCGCTTCCTCCTCATCAAACCAGGATCATTCAGGTGCTGAATCATTGCCGTGCTGCTCCGGTGCAATGTCGCTTTGCATATTTTGCAGTTAACACACTTTTTTGTGTATTTAGTGTGAAATGCACGGATTTCTCTACCTCCACTTGTTTGTTAAATGTTTTCTCCGCCCTGTCTATGAGGCGCTAACTGTTAGCAGCCGTGCTATTTATATATTTTTTAATAATCAAATGTCTCTGCGTCTCGCAACATAACGAATTGATTACGAAATGCCAACTTTGCCAAATTCTTTTAGTCTTTTAGTAATTGGTTTTTTATCGATTAAATCGACTCATTGTTGCCCTAGTATGGACCTTTTAATATACTGTAAATTTTCATAATTGCTGCTGCATTTTAGCTGCATTGCAAGCTGCATCATAGCGATTCTGATATGTTGTCCAAATTGTGCAGCCCTAGTATATATGTGTGTGTGTGTGTGTGTGTGTGTATATAAACTACTCATATGTGGTATTCTCAGATAGATTTTTTCTACCTGAGTTATGTGTGTGTACACTGGCTAGATATATGTTCGGTTTCTCAATTTTTCTTCCATCAGTTGCCATGACAATTTGCCAAAAAACCTGGAGACAGTGTTAGAGAAGATTTACCAATAGGGCTGCATGAAGGAGGAGGATTTGTAGCTTTGTCTGCACAGCTCAGCTCAGAAACAGTTATTTATAATGAGGAGAAGAGCACTGTGTGAATGATGTTGATATGAATGAGTAAAGCACATCTCTTTTAAGAGTCACTCAAAAACAAACATCGTATCTGGGAAATACTTAGAAAAGTCACTTAGATTGTGGTGATTATGTTTATGGGAAATGTTTGTCGTATTTGGAGACAAAAGCACTCTTTAAAGCTCTGTTAACAAGACAAGACAAATAAGCTTAGGTTTAGATGCATACTGTGCATGTTTATTGTCCAAGTCACCTAAATTGATTTTCTGCATATGGTTTTCCAAGACATTTGGCCAGAGCTTCCAACACTGACCACTAGATGTTCTTTTCACTTCCCACACCTGTAAGGTGAGTGAGTAGTCTGAATGCATTAATACGTAGGCTCCACACGTACAGTGGATACAAGAGGTGTAGATAGCTTTGTCTGTATATGTCTTTGTTGGTTTGGCACAAGTAATGCAAGTAAATCAAGACGTGTCTTCCTTTAGATTCAGAGAAATATCCAGCAGTGGTACATTTAGCATCAATGACACTGAATGTTTATGTCTCTTCTTTAAGTGTGGAGTCTATGATTTCTTGCATCAGATATCTGGCCAGAATACGCGTGAAGAACCTGAATGATTTTTATGCTTACATCTAATAAATGGTGAATAATTGAAATGTGTTGTGTTAATGCGTTATTTTGCACATGGTAATTGTGGTAATTCTTTTTCTTTATTATCTGTGATTTCTCTGTTAGCTTTCTGCTCATCTCCAAAAGTAAAAGGTGAAGAATAGAATGACTATTAATAATTAGTAGTAATTAAATGACAAGGCAACATTAGTTTGTGTTTATTATATCAATGGGACTGATTTATTAACCAAGGGCAAAGATAAGTGCACCATATATCGATCAGTCATTACATTAAAGCTGCTGACAGGTTGACTGTTCAGTTACAATAACACATAGAATGAATGCCATATGTCAGACAGCAAATGAACAGTCATAGATCACGTAGCAATGAAAAGTAGTGGGCCTGATCTGATGAATCACATGTTCTTTTCTTGTTCACTATGATCAGGGGCATGGCATCAGGATTTTATTTTATTAATTTTATTTATTGATTTTTTTTATGTGCGTATGTACTGTCATATATGGTAGTCAATTGCAGTAGAATGCCTACTAAATTATTTACAGTGATCTGGGACTGCATGCAACAGTTTTCAGCAAAAACCACATGTGTGCGTGTGGACACACTGCTTCCCTGTGGGCTGTTTATTGCTGTGGTGTTTGTTTTGTTCATCGTTAGTGCTGAATAAGAGTTCATGTGGGTGAGTTCATTGTTGGGTGAGATGGGAGGGTTAATAGTGCACTGTGCTAAGACACTATCAGTGTGGTTGTTTTTTGTCACAAGTCACTTCTCCAATGTGTTTACTATGGTGGTCTTTTGGTTTCATCCACGTAGTGTGTTAGCTGTATGTGTGCTACTCGTTCATGCAAAGTGCTGTTCAATAAATCCTGCAAAGCCTCGTTACAAGCATGAATTCCGACTTACGTTGTCATTCGTGTTATGTCACGTTCGGAGGAATGGAACCCCAATGTGACTCCAGGATCCCCTGTGCTGTCCTTATGTTCTGGGCAGGTTGTTCCTCCAGGTCGTCTTTTTAAAGAATCCTCATAACAGCACAGATACATTCTTCACATTCCTCATATTGAGCAACTGCCAGTGATTGAACCTGAAGAGCTCAACAGACCACTTTTAGGGCTGTTCCTTTGCATTCTTGTAGAGAATCAAGAAGAACAATGCAGAGCTCAACCATCTTAAAAGAAAACATCAAAGTGTTGATTCTGACACAACACAATCTTCAGCAAGTAGCTTTCCCTCCACAACCATATACCAACAAACTAAGCTGCATATGTTCCCTGAGGACATGCAGTTTACACTGTATGTGATGCCAGAATGAGTTAACATTCTTCTTCTAAACAGCACTAAAGCTCACCATAATGCGTTACTAATATCAGTCAGTGGGATATTCTAATCCCTATGAGTTCTGTTCATTAGAAGTGTTTAGCAGCAGAAACATTGTATTTCCTATCAGTGTTAAATTGCTACCTGTATATTGCTGCTTTACATATAGCTGGTCAATCATGTTCAATTGCAGCTCACTTGAAAAAACCACCATCAGCTTTTCTGCAAACCCACACACAGCTTCACACGCAGCTCTGTGTAAATATGAAATAATCATAATTCACAATTGAATTATTCAGTGCATATATATATATTCCTTTTCTTTAATATTTATTTCTATTTCTGTATAGTCCACAGAGCACACCTCGTTACATTTCACTGCTGGTCATACTTGTATAACCTAATATGTGATGAATAAAGCATCTTGAATCTTGAGCTCATCTATAGAAACAAAAAAAGCAGTAGCTTGTTAAGATAATGAGTAAATGACGCTGTGGAGTAAAAATCAGTACAGTGACCAGGTGTTAATTAAATTACATGTATAATATGTATATATTTTTGTAAAGCTCATCACATTTCCTCCCACTGTCAAAAGGCTTGTGGTTTAGGTTGTCTGGCTACTGTAAATTGCCAAAAGGTGTGTGTGAATGGTTGTGTCTCTGTGTTGCCCTGTTCTGGCTTGACCTCCAGTCATGTGCCTGTAGTCACCTGGGATCGGATACAGCTTCCCTGTGACCCAAAATGGTTGAGCAATGATTAATTCATATGGACTATAAATGATACAAAATATTTTTGCGTCCAAAATATTTTTTACTGCTGTTCTGAATGTCCTACAGTTCTTGTATGCCTCCTGCAGCATTTAAAGAATTTTTTATCTCATGTCTGCAATGCTGATAAAAGTCTTTTCAAATGAAATGGGCAAAACTCATTAGAAAAAAAGGGTCCCACTTTATATTAAGTGTCTCTAATTACTGTGTAGTTACACATTAACAATGCATGTAACTACAGT
>JBBIGC010160255.1:0-16778 GCA_037576955.1 Lepidarchus adonis
GAGAATAATAGCCTGTCTCCAACAAACGCCTGTCTCTATTAAACGCCTGGTCGTCCGAATAATTTTTTAAATAGTAAATATACGGTACTTAAACAAGAGAGAAATGAGCGAAAACAAGTGCTCTTTACTCACCGCATGGCTTGTGCTGCTGCTCTGACAGCAAGGAGTCTGACACCGTCAGAGCTGCTCACTATTTGGCAGGTGGTCTTAATATTATGGCTGATATTGAGGCACCTGCTCACTGTTAGGCAGGTGGTCTTTATGTTATGGCTGATCATGAGGGACCTGCTCACTATTAGACAGGTGGTCTTAATGTTATGGCTGTTCATGATGGGGACCTGTTCACTATTAGGCGGGTTGTCTTAGTGTTATGGTTGATCATGAGGGACCTGCTCAATATTAGGCAGGTGGTCTTAATGTTATGGTTATTTTCCGCTTTGTCTGGAGTATTCATTTAACGTAATGTAAAGTAATCGGCTTCGTACGGCATGTGTCCTTAGCATCTTTTGGACTTCATCTAAGCATGAAAATGCAAGAGTTGATCAGCAGAGCCTTTGAAAATAATGTTATTAGTTAGGAAGACAGTCTCATTGTCTTCGCATGAATGTTTAGTCTCTTAATATCCGTCAGTCTGCACGCATTAATTAAGGAGATGCTTAATTGCAGCGCTAAAAACATGAGCCGCAGTACGTCGTTGCGAGTTCACTCAGAGTTCAGCGCTGTGCCGTGACTCCTCTTTGGCATCATGAGGATATCATTTGGCAGAAGAAGAAGTGGCTTCCGTTTCAAACCGTCCTCAAGCGTCTGCAACAGCCACGGAAGACTGGAAATCTCGCTTTATTGATTGCGGAGCTGTAGCCGTAATGAAAAAGCCTCTTTTCTGGAGATCAGAGTTCAGTTCAGACCTTACTGAAGGTCTTGATTAGAAGGACCAGGTGTGTTCACTGAGGGCTGATAGCAAAGGGCCACATGCTGCCGTCAAGTTCTTCTTAGGTGCTCCTTCTTCCAGCTTCAGGGGTCATAAGTATGTCATGGTGTTTTTGGTTACTGCTAATTTGTGTATTATGTCACCAATAGAGTGTTTGACTAAAAGAGACTAGCGATTACCAGCTCCCTGTACTTTTTAACCAAGCTATGGGTTCTAGCTGCCACCTTTAGAACCTGGGACTGTTTCCTTTCTTTTTGTGGTGGTTATTGTTCTCTGGTTTCTTTCTCCAGCTGAGGGAGATTTTCTTCACTTCTGTCACTCATCAGGGGCTCAGACCTGAATTCTGTAAAACTGCTTTGTGACTACGACAGTTGTGGAAAGTGCTATAGAGATAAAAAACTGACACGACTCGAGTCAAACTGCCTTTAAAACATTTTATTTTCTCAAGCGACTCCTACTTAAGGTTAAATCCAGTGGTTTTAAAATTTTTTTTTACCTTACAGTCCCACAAGTGGGAAATTTATTCTCTGCATTTAACCCATTACATGTGGAGCAGTGGGCTGCCATCAACAGAGGTACCAGGGGAGCAGTGAAGCGGGGACAGTACCTTGCTCAGGGGAACCTCAGTGGTGCCCAGGCTGGGACTTGAACCTGCGACCCTCTGATCTCAGGGGCAAAGTCCTAACCACTAGGCCACCACTGGCCATAGTTCTGTTAAACTAGGCCATCGCGCTGTTGAACCAGGCCATAGCTCTGTTAAAGTTGACCATCGCGCTGTTGAACCAGGCCATCACACTATTGAACCAGGCCAATGCACAGTTGAACCAGGCCATCACACTATTGAACCAGGCCAATGCACTGTTGAACCAGGCCATCACACTATTGAACCAGGCCCATGCACTGTTGAACCAGGCCAATGCACTGTTGAACCAGGCCATCGCGCTGTTGAACCAGGCCAATGCACTGTTGAACCAGGCCAATGCACTGTTGAACCAGGCCATCGCGCTGTTGAACCAGGCTGTCAGGGCCATGTGAGCGGCACAAACAACTTGCACATTTATAGAATGCACATGTTTTTTATTTACGTAAAAACATTCGTTTTGATTCAGCAATGTGAGTGCAGTTGACTGCACGGATTACATCTGGGAAAGCTGACATTAATTAATGATCTACTATTCATTTTAATAACTCAATCCAAAACCATAGGTATTGTTGAGGTTAGTGATGGTTGTGATATCTCAGACCTACAATATAATTAAACACAATCAATTACTGATATATTTATTCACAACTGCACATTTGTGACTGATTACGTGAAATTAAATGTATGGTGTATGACTGACTAACACATGAAATTATTATATATGCACTGATGGCGCTCATGTTTTTGCTCACCCTCTTTACTTGGTTGCATTATTTTCCTCCAGGTTCTTCGGTTTCCTCCCTCTGTCCAAAGGCTTGTGGTTTAGGTTGGCTGGCTACTCTACATCACCCATATGTGTGAGTGTGTGAATGTACAGGATGAACCCTACCTTGAGCCCGTACTCAGCTGGAATCGGCTTCAGCTTCCCCGCTATCCAAGGTGAAGAATGAATGAATGAAAAAATCCAGGACAGACACACTTCTCCGTGCAGTCTCATCATTCTCAGTCTGGACACAGACACTATGTCGGAAAGCTCAAGTGTTTCAGATTTGGTTTAATATCTCGGACGATTTCTCAGCAGTGAACTGAAGAGCAAACACAAGGGCACCTGCAACCCAGTCTTCTCAGGAGCTGCTCCATGATTATGGAACAGTCTGCTGTTACAAGTTCGAGCAGCTCCTCACCTGGATGTTTATAAATCCAGGTTGAAAACTCACCTTTTCTCCCAGGCTTTTGATCCATGGTGATGATTCCATCTGCGTTACATGTCCAGGCTACTGTTACTTTGCATATTGGTCCAGTGTTTTAAAATGTGCTGCATTGAATCATACTATATGCATCGGCATTTGCTCCCCACATGTATCAATAAGCTGTTGTCCTCACTTGGATCAGTTTTGGTAAGTACTAACTACTGCAGACCTGCAAAACTCCACAAGAGCTAATGTTCCTGAGATGCTCTAGGTTCCAAGATTCTTATGCTCATGCTTCCAGCACATCAGCTTCACACATTGACTGTTCACTTGCTGCCAAAAATATCCCACACCCCTAACAGGTGCCACTGTATTGAAACAACTAGAGTCAATGTTTTTCACTTCACCTGGCAGTGGTCTTAATGTTTTGGCTGATTGTAGGTCTTGTTGAATTTTCTCTAGTCTCTGTTAATGTTGGGAACATCTCCTTCAGCTCATCTCCTGGAGTGAGTTTCTCCTCCCGTAGCCCATGTGGATGAGTCGGTTTGGTTCAACATCACCTTGTTTTTCACCATCACACTGATTTAGTGCATGTGGGTCATGCTAGCGACAATGCAGGAGGGTCATTATTCTAAACAACCTCTTCTTGTAAACGCTGGAGAATCGCAGAAAAATGAGAAGTAGAGCAGTCGACTGGTTCTGCTGTTAATAGTGTTACTGCAGTATTCCAGTATTTACGCGATCCACACAATATTGCATATTTCTGCATTACCCCCCATTACCCCTATTAGTGTGCACATACATGTGCATGTACCATCTACTGACACCCTGTACGTTGGACTGTAGCCCAGTAGTGGACAGGGTAGATATAGTAATTAGTTCATATTGTTTTATATATACAGTATATAGGTATATAGGTGCATCTAAAAAAATAGAATATTGTGAAAAAGTTCAATATATCTTCACATTTATTTCAGAAAGTGAAATTCATATATAATCTAGATTCATTACACACAGAGTGAAATAAGTCAAGCCTTTATTTCTTGGAATTTCCATGATTATGGCTTTCAGATAATAAAACTAAAAATTCACTGTTTAAGAACATTTCTTACAATAATCAAATTGCTTGAGATGTGTGTGTAATATATATATATAGCAATTTGATATATATAGCAATTTGATATATATATATAATTGCTATATAGAGAATTTGAAAGGAAAATATCGAGCCATCTGTCCATGAACTGAATCTCAAGACACAATGGGTCATGCAGCAAAACAACAATATATATATATATATATCTTATATATCTTTTATATATATATATATATATGAATCTTGAGATTCAGTTCATGGACAGATGGCTCAATATTTTCCTTTCAAATTCTCTTGTTTAGTTCAAAATGGGGCAGTGGTGGCCTAGTGGTTAGGACATTGCCCTGGGACCAGAAAGTCACAGGTTCAAGTCCCAGCCCGGGCACCACTGAGGAACCCTTGAGCAAAGTACCGTCTCCACTTCACTGCACCCCGGGCGCTGTTGATAGCTGCCCGCTGCTCCATGCTTCCATCAATGACAGCAATTTAACCATGTCCAGATGCTGCAAAACAGGCCTAAACCAGAACACTCCCACCACCATGTTTCACAGATGGGAAAAGGTTTTAATGCTGGCAGTTATTTTTGTGATGAACTCATTAACAAGAACATTCACCAATGTGAGATGTGTCTTTAGGTTCTTCAGCTTGGTTCCTCTATAACCTCTCAGACTATTACACTCCTTGTTGGAGTATTATTTGCTTGTCAATCACTCCTGGAGAGGTAACAACAATCCTGAATTTCTACCATTTGTCTGACTGTTGATTAGTGGAGTCCAGACGCTCTTGTAACCTTTTCCAGCTTCATGAGCATCAACTACTCTTTTTCTGAGCTCCTCCGAGACCTGCTCAGTTGGAGCCATGATACACATCCACAGATCCATAGTCTTTAAATTTGAATCTCCCACTCACATCTGATTGTTTTCCAATTGATCTATCTGGCTGAGTGGAAACAGATTTGAGTCCCAGGTGTAAGCTTGTGACTAAAATCTGATCAAAATACAATTCAGAATCCAGACTGATGCATATCCAGACTTTTGTGACATCACATAATAGTGAATTTCAAATAGTTTTTAGACAGATTGATTTTTATAGGTGGACTGGTGAGTACATAATATGTTTATAAACTTTTACATTTTATAATGAATCAAAAATGAGAAAAAAAACACATTTTTTCATGATGTGGGTCCTTTAAATGCTACATTCCTAAATCTGCACTGGGAAAACTACAGTGCTTTATTTTGTCATTCACCCAGTTTGTCAGAACTGATGACTTAGTCACTCAGATGCACTTAATAAGACGACAAAACAAATGTTTTTAGACAGATTTGATGCCTGTCAGTCACTTCAAGGCTCAATTGAGCACACTGTGACCAAACATCTCCCTGCAGGATTGCTGAAATAAGTTCATGTTTGCCTTGTAAATCAAAATAAATGCAGTTTCATGACTAAAGACAGACTAATCCCAGATCAGTCTGATGAAAATGGCCCAGGCTCTGTTCAAGGGAACTATTCTGGGGTTGCATTGAAGAGCCTTGGACTAGACGTCACTCAAACCTAGCCTACACAATGCACAAATTGAGACACTTTGACAAGATCGAGGGCGTCTGAATTATCACTTGTGAAACGAATGCATTGCGTGGCTGAAAAATGGGCGGCTTTGAAATGTACAGCCGTGTCGCAGTAAAGACTTCATTCAGCCTCAAGTGTGACCGATATTTTTCAGGACGTGGGCAGCCCAAAATAAGAGTCATCTCAAGAAAATCAGAAGGACACAATGGAAGGAAACGGCTCAAAACTGATTACCATGCATTGGACCTCGACAAGATGACTGCGGCGTCAAAGAGACCCGAAGCTCATCACGAAATGAGAGTAGTGAGATGCTCTTGGTTTCCTCATGACCTGAAGATGTAGATGATCTGAAAGGGATCTCCTTCACCTGCCTCCCGTTTGAAGTTCCCCAACCCCAGCAGGATACCAACCGAATAAGGAGATCAAATTCTGTTTGAAGCTGGGGTTTTTCTCCCCACGCTGCACATAAAACAGTTCTCTGAGAGCTTGTGTAGCCAGACGACCAAGGGAGGAGTGGATTCATGAGGTTGAGGAGAAGGAAAGAATGGGGAATCTGCAAAGTATGAGTTTTGGCAGAATTGTCTGTGAAGGTTGAAAAGACCTTAAAGAAGATGTAGTAAAAAGAGCCTGTCCTTGTCAGTTCACAAGCCCACATACACCAATAAGCCATTTCAGTTGGTCCACCTGTGAATCTTCCCATTGCTTCAGCTCTACTGAACCTGCTGGTGAACTGTCTACTTTACAAGCACTGACTGTGGTCCATCTGCTTCTCTGTCTCATCTACTGCAGTGGTGAGGACCACCCACCGGACCATTGTTTGGGTGGTGGATTATACTTGGAACATCCTGTTGAGTGCATGCGTGTGAGCTGTCCACTCACTGTCCACTTCAGACACATATAACCTGCTGGTCCTCCTTGCAGGTGTATATTGATGATGGTTCTGTTCTTCTGCATGGTTTGTGTTAGCCGTCCTCTGATACCCTGCCAATAGCCTGGACTGGGCCCCCAAAGCAAAAATAACCAGCCAGCCGAGCAGGGGAGCCCAAAGTCTGTCCTGTAGGTTTGCACGGTTTGGCACTTCCCTTCCTCAAACAGACACACTGAGCATGAAGATCACCCTCCAGGACCAGAACTGAGCATCCATGGGCTAGAGCATGAGAAGATGATAGCTGCAGTCCCTTTTTATTTCCAGACACATCAAAACCAGAATCTCCTGTCAATATCTGCATGTGTATCGACTCACTACCACTCAATTCTAGGCATAAATTATACAATAAGTACAATTAAAAGTGAGTTATGAGGCTAAGTAGAAGCCAAAATACTATTGCAGGTGGGGAGAAATAATGACCAAGTGAAGTATAGTGATACAAAATCATAATAATAGCAATAAAGGTGGAATGGAAAATGTGATAACAATAGGCAACAATCTAATAAAACATAATGAATGATAATGAATGAGGTGGGACCTGATTCCTACGGTCACCATTACATTCACACAATTATCAGCACATGTGTAACTAACTCTTAGCATGTGATATCACAGAGTACGACCTATTTTAACACAGTCATGTGCAGTATTGCTTTCCATAATATGATGTACACTCTTCACCTACACCTGCATCTGCCTTTATTTTTTGCATTTCCTATTTTTTTATTCTTTACTATATTTATTGTAATTTGTTGTAAATTGTAGTTTGCATTTTTAGTTGCACTGATTGTTAACTGTTTAGTCTGTAAAGGAGGCATTTAAGAATTCCATTGTTACCTGTACACAGTACTATTTACATAACACAATAAAACTAAGAATCTATGAGTCCTTGAATCTTATGATTCAAATTATATTGTTTCTGCTGCTTTTTTGAAAATTAGACATTAAAGGGGTTTGAAAAGTTGCAATTGCGCTGCAGGAGCAATTGTTGCACTCACCACCACTGCATACAGGCCACACCCCCTTCTCAAATCTCTGTTGTGAGATAGCCAATGAGAGCAGTGGCCATTACTATATAAACCCCATTTCTGGAAAGTTGGTAAATTTCATAAAATATACCCCAAATCTGCAATTTGTGAATTCGCTTGAATTTTACTTTACCAACAAAAGCACGCTTTTACAGAAAAACACTTTTCACAGATTTGTTGACTATCTTGACACTCAAAAATACACTGGGATGGGTTCAAATAAGAAGAATAATACCTAAGTTACTTTGTTCTGAAAAAATCTGTAGACGAGCTGGTGACAGGTATGGAAAAAATACACTCCGCCCCTTTTGCCAAACGTAATCATTCAGACCAGGGGTGGGCACTTTCGGTCATGGAGGCTGGTGTCCTGCACAGTTTGGTAGCTCCCCTTCTCAAACACACTCACTACACCTGGCATTTAACAGGTGAGATGAACTAGATGTGTCTGAGCAAGGAGATCACCAATCTGTGCTGGACTTTGGCTTCCAGGCCTGGAGATACCCACCCCTGGTCCAGACCTTCAGCGAAACATCTGTCTTGGTACAAGGAGTCATCATGGACTACAGCATGGACGTGATGGTCTCATTGATGAGGAATATTTTAGGATTTTAGAGAGACACATGCTGCCATCATTCCTACGACCAGGGGCGTCACTAGGATTGAAAGATTTGTGGGGCTTAGCCCCCAGGGTTACAGGAAGGAAATGTTTTGCCAACCCTAAATAGGTTTCATTAGTTGTATTTTAAATTTGTTGGATTCCTTTCACTTAAGGAAACATAAGTTTTGTTAAGCAATGAACAGTTATAACAACTACTCACAATGTGACCGCAACTTCTTTCTACAGATCAACGGCGCTACTTGATAACAAGCAGCGGCATGTACCTTCCGCCTGGGTCCTAGTGCACATCTTCTACCTATAGCAGTTTAAACAGCCTGTTCATGATTAAATAAATTAATAAAATAATTAAATAAAATAATAATAACTAGACAATTTAAAATGCCCTGCTTTTATTTGTTAAGTTCTACATGTGCTCAGTGATATCCTATATGAAATGTATGGATATATAATTTTAAATTATTATTATAGTTTATAATAATTTTAGTATGATTATCCCTATATCTTTAGGGGAGCTTGAGATCATTTTGGAGGGCTGACGCCCACCCAAAAGGGGCCTAATGATGCCAATGCCTACGACCCACCAGCACACTGAGATATTGCCATGCTTCCTTCAGCCATCTTAGACTGCTGACCAGATCGTCCATCACACCACACCCCAACTCTAGGAACTGCTCCACTCCTTTAAACACCACCCACTTGGCCGGCCTGCACTCTTCAGCAGACTGTCCATCGGACACAGTACCGAACTTCAGTACTTAAGTGAAATTACAGAGTTAAATATTTCTTCCAAAAATAAAAAAATAATTAAGTATTAAAAGTACAAATTTCACTGCATTGTGGATTTATTACTACATCACTTACAATATCTACTGCTCTAAAACTTCAGTGAACATGATTCGTGTTGGAGTAGCTCCATTTTACATGCGATCAAGCATTAAAGTTAGTAGAGAAACCTCGCTGGACACCTCATTAGACTGAGCGAACAAATCCACAGAAAGTGATTTCACTGGCCACACTGCATATAGTAACAGTAATATTTCATATTATTATTATCTAAAAGCTCTTTACACTAGATTGACTACCACAGATCACCTCCAGGTGCTCCTCTTTCTGCCCAGTTAAATTGATGGGGCAGTGGTGGCCTAGTGGTTAGGACTTTGCCCCTGAGATCTGCAGGTTCACGTCCCAGCCCGGGCACCACTGAGGGCATCACCTTGAGCAAGATACCACTGCACTGCTCCCTGGGTGCTGTTGATAGCTACCCACTGCTCCACTGAGTTAAATGCAAAGGACACATTTCGTTGTGGTGACTATGTGCTGTGGTGTGTTCACAATGACAAAATAATCACTTTCACTTCACTTTCTCTAAGGTTCATAATCAGTATTACATTGTGTTTATCATTTTCAACTTCAATTTTCTTGTTGCTACCTGGTGCCGACCAGGGTTTCTTCATCCAGCTGAGTTTTTTTTCCACCCTTTGCTCATTAGGGGATTAGACTTGTATTCAGTAAAGCTGCAAAATGAATTGTAAAAAGCACTATAAAAATAAAACTGAAATGAAAAAAAAATTAGGTGACTGTTTGTGGCTTCATAGAGACGGAGTGTGTAAGCTTGATCTTATTTATAACCGTTGTGTACCCTCTTTCTACGCAAACGTTGTGATCCATAGAAACAAACTTGATGGTACAATGTGCGTATAGTATGTATGTAAACTCTGACCGAACAATTTTAACGTTCCTCATGCGTGTGCCTGCACAAGCTTAAATAAGCATGAAGTGATTTTCATTTACCATGTTTTGTTGAATGACGACAAGTCGGTTGCAGACTATGTTGCAAAAACATACAGATTTATAAAGCGTCTTTTGAGAATACGTACACTTTTAGTAGGAAAATTTTATAAATGAGACCCCAGATCTGTCTCCTATTGTAAATGTATGAAGCTTCATGAAGAGGAGAATCAGACCATAGCCACCACAGACTGTTAAGCAGCTGAAGTCTTGTAACAAGCAAGAATGAACAAAGTTTCAGGTTGCAAAACTAATGCAATTAGTCTCCTCAGTTCCCAAATGACTAAACAGTGTAATTAAAGGAAAGATGATGTAACACAGTGGTAAACAGGCAAATAGGGCTGTGGCGTTTTTATTGCAGAAATCTTTTCCCTGGAAAAGAGCCATTCTTAAACATGCAGATGGTGTGGTGTACTCATTTATACTTTTTTTGCAGAGAATTAGATTTTACTGGGAAAAATATTGTGAAACGGTTTGTATCCCTGTATAAACAACATTTCTGCTATCTTTGTCTTGTGTCTTGAGCTCTTCAGGTCGCCTCCAGCCAATCAAAACAGTTGATAACATTGGCCATCGAAGTAAACTGCTTCAGTGCTGTTTTGCAGGGAGGCCCGGACAGACCGTTGACCTGGAAAATCTTCTACCTCAGGACACTGTGGGTGCAATGTTAGAGCTGCCAAATATAAGGAATTATTCACCACACACTTTCCAGGCACCCTTTTGCTCTTTTTTTCTGCCGTTTGCACCATCTCGTGCCCTGTTTCTCAGACAGTACACCACGTTTTGACACGAGGTCAAAGAGAAGACTGCACCCCGAGGCCCTCAGAACTCCACTGAGGATCTTTCCTGTGAATGCATCTCCTGCAGATTCACGAACCCAGTGGTTGCTGCTGGCTTTTTAGTGTTGACTGTTATTAGCAATTGTAGCAGATATTGTGGGGTTAGTAATTACACAGGCGGTGTTGAATAATAGAGCAGAATGGACGGAGCAGTCAGTCAGAATGTGGCGGAGATGAAAGTGGTGCACAAAGTGGCAACAGTAAGCCGTGTCTGCACAATGTTCAGCTCTGAGTGACCTAGGAGTTTTGTAGGTTCCTTGTTTGCCTCTGTTGAGCTCCAACCTGCACAAGAACCAGTTAACACCAAACCCACAAACCTGCTCTAGATAAGTAAGTTTACAGTGAAATATAATTTTAAAAGTAAGTGGAAATCCCATTACATATACAGTACAAGGGTCCTCGACTTACAATGTACTCAGCTTACAAAAATTTGTGGTTACGACGCTGTCCCACAAACCGTTTTTTATGGTGTAAAAAGTGAAAGTAACTTTAATAAAATGCTAAAAAATAAATGCAATACAGAGCCTCAAGTGGGCGAATGTCTCCTTCTGGTGTACTGACAGAGAAATGACCCAAGTGTAAAACACAGTAGACACTTATGAACGACTAACAGAATATATATGTACAGCACTGTGCAATATTCGTAGCCCCTCCACCCAAATTAAGATAGTTACTGGAGCCGACTGCAGCCCCATAACCATCAGATGCATCTGAGGCTGAAGGGATTTAAAACCAAAAACATCTTCAAATGTCTTTTCTCCTTGAAGACCACAGAACTGGACATTTGGACTTTGTAGGAGAGCAGCAAACATTGAAATGTGGAAGAAAGTTTTACTCTCTGATGAGAAAAAATGTAACCTTGATGGTCCTGGTGGTTTCCAACGTTACTGCATGACGAGTAGATCCCACCTGAGATGTTTTCTAGGTACCGCAGTGGAGGAGGCGTCATAATGGTCTGGGTGGAACAATGGAGCTTCAGGAGGTGCAGGGGCATCAAACGGCCGCTGGTGATGTCCAGGTGATGGCTGAGGGCCTCGTCTGTGTGGTAACGACTGGGTTCAACAGGACAACGCTACAGTTCACAATGCCCACAGGACAAGGGACTTCTTCCAGGAGAAGAACATCACTCTTTTGGACCATCCTGCATGTTCCCCTGATCTAAATCACACTCAGAACCTTTGGAGATGGATGGAAGGGAAGTTTTCAAAAATGGACAACAGTTCCAGACAGTAGATGCCCTTCATGCTGCATCTTCATCACTTGTGTTGAAATGTTCTCACTCACCTCATGGAAACACCTGCATCAGGCATGAAGTGATGAACAATAACGGTGGAGCTGCTCAATACTGAGTTCATGTTTGGAATTTTGATTATTGTTTTTGGGGGTTTACTGTTTTTTTGGAGGTGTGGTCCTAAACTTTTGATCAACTGTAAAACAATGTTTCAGTTTACGTGTTGTTGTTAATAAATTGATGCTCAAAAAATGTTTAGTCTCACTCTCATTTCTTCTTGTAGCTGTTGAAGCTCTACTAGGAACCTTGTTAAGATCTAACCATGTAACATTTTAAAGATTTTTAAACGTTTGATTTGGACTGTATACACATATACTATACTTAAGGTGGTAATACGTAAAGTAACTAATTACTGCTTTAAACTACACAATACAATCAAAGTTACACATCTACACGAGCTTGTTACTGCATCACGTGGTGTCATGTGACGCGGCACACGACACGGGCTATTTATAATAATACAGGAAACTGACACACTCTGTATCACAGCAGCATTAGAATAATTTGAGTATTTATTACTGCAGTGGTGGAAGTAATTGAATTACTTGAAATAAGGAGACAGTGTGTACCTGTTTTTCAGGAAGTTGTCTGGGCTGGAGGAGGAGGAGGCCTCAGCTGTGATATCATTTTGAACAGTAGGGTGAGCTGTTTAGTAACTTCAGCCTGAATCCTGGAGTAATTCAGTTCTATTAGCCCATGTGGTTTGGTCATGGAAGGAGGAGAAGAAAGGTTTCTGGCGTAATGCGGTTTAACCTGTAAGAGCAGCACTGTTCCTCCAATAACAAATTCAACGTTAAATGATGCGGCTGTTGCATTCTGGCGCCTCGCCGTTTAAGGTGGAACGGTAAATTCCAGTGGGAAGCGAGCTCCAGGCTTTCAACAAGCACCAAACCACCGGAGGGGGGGTTAGATACACTACTGGTGCATTGGCAGAACGCGCTCGTGCGCATGTGCGCGCGCAGTCGTCGCCGCTGGAAAGGCAGGGAGACGCACCATTCAGTCCGCTCTCAGAGCAGCTCGTGCACACACCGTGCGCGTGTCAATCGTGGGCTCTTCGACGTGGAGCACACGTAAAAGGGATCGAGGGTGTCCTCTGCGCGTGCGTGCGAAGTGTAGAGCCTTGGAGAACCTGGGAGATGGTGAGGAAGAGCAGGAGCACGAGCAAGAGGGCTCCGTCCCACACATGAAGTGGAATTACTAGGGGCTGGAGTCTTCATCCACATTGATGAAGAGGAAGAAAGTGTAGACGTTGGCTGAACTGGGTATGTGCATTATTATTATCATCATCATCATCATCATCATCATCACCATCACACATTTGCTGCGGTTGAACTTGACTCCTAAATGGCATGGGGGACCTGCTGCTGGGGTGTGTTTTGGGAATAAAGCTGCTGTGTTGAACTCTGGGCATCTGTTTCCATTAGGCACGAATGCATTTCAGCACAGACTGGAAAAGGAGGGCACTGGGCACCTGGGCACCACCTCAGTACCCTGCTTAATGCCCTGGGGGCAGGGCTGCGGGCTTATTTCAGCCATCCATGGGTAAAGTCCAAGCCATATTGATCTCCAAACATGAGGTCAGGCTCGTTTCAGCCGTGCTGGAGTGAAACCCCAGCTCATTTTGGTCGCCCAGGGTTACAGTTAAACCACAGTGATCTCCAGGGCTGAGGTTAGTCTCGCTTTAGCCTTCCAGGGATGAAGCCCAGGCTTCTTTCACCTATCCAGGACTGAGGCTGGGCTCGTTTCAGTCACATTGGGATTTCAGTCACTATCACCAGGCTCAATTTTGCCGTACGTTGGTGACCTCCAATCACATCTCAGTCATCCATAGCTGAGGTTATGCATGTTTCAGGCTCCCCAAATGAAGTTCAAGCTTATCTCGGTCATGCAGTGCTACACTGAGGCTTCTTTCAGCCGTACAGCGAGGACGTTCAGGCTCATTTTGGTCGACCAAGGATCTAGATTCATCCATAATGATCTTCAGACATGAGGTTAGACTCATGTCCATCCGGGGTTGAGTTTAGGCTGTTTTTGCATTCTGGGGATGAAGACTAGTCTTATAAAGGTTAAGCTCATTTCAGTCACCCCAGGATGACTTTCAGGCTTAGTTTGGTCATTCAGTGGTATAGCTCATTTCTGCCTGGAAAGATCATTTCACTCAGGGCTTTACTCAGGCTTGTTTCATCCATATACTAATGAGATCCAAGTTTATTTTGGTCATTCAGGGCTGAGGTTTCATCAAACCAGGACAGTAGTCAGGCTTGTGACATTAAAACATTGATGATCTTCAAGCTGTTCCATGGCTTGGGTTAGGCTTCACCCAGTGAAGCTCGTTTTTGCCATATTAAGATGGTCTCTTGGCCATCCATATCGTGAGGATCGTTTCAGCCATACTGTAATGATCTCCATGTTTGTCTTGATGATCTTCCTGAGGTTAAGTGCTTTCAGCCTTCTGGGGATGAAGTCCAGGCTTATTTTGACCATCGCTTCAGCCATCCAGCAATATCCATCTCTGAGGGCAATGGTCAGGCTCATTACTGCCATACATTAATGATCACAAAGCTTATTTGAGGCATCCAGGGCTGAGGTTCTATCAAGGGTAGTCTAGGATTATTTCGGGCTCCCAGGTTTGAAGTTGGGCTCATTTCCGTCACCCCACGATGAAATTCAGGCTTAGTTTGCTCATTCCAGGGGTATAGTTAAGCTCATTTCTGACATTAAGATAATCCCTTTAATTGTTTTGAACATCCAGGGCTATAGTTGGGCTCATTTCATCCATACATTGATGGGCTTTAGGCATATCTTGGTCATCCATGACTGGGGTTAGGCTTGATGATGTTATCTAGGGAATTTGATCATTGAATGCTATTGTAAAGCTCATTTCTGCCATATTAAGACCTCTGGTCTTCTTTTGGGCATCCATATTGTGAGACTTGTTTCACCCATACTGTAATGATCTCCATGGTTGTCTTTCAACTTTCTGGGCATGAAGTCCAGGGTTATTTAAACCATTCAGGGCTGAGATTAGGCTCTTTCAACCTTCCAGGGATGAAGTTCAGGCTTATTTAGACAATCCAGGGCTGAGATTAGTCTCTTTCAACCTTCCAGGGATGAAGTTCAGGCTTATTTAGACCTTCCAGGGCTGAGATTAGGCTCTTTTATCCTTTGGGGGATGAAGTTAAGGCTTTTTTAGACCATCCAGGGCTGAGATTAGGCTCTTTTAGCCTTTTGTGGATGAAGTCCAGGCTGATTCAGAGCATCCGGGACTGAGGTCTCTTCAGTCATTTATTGCTGTAGTGAGGCTCATTTCAGGCATAATTTAGTGATCACAATGCTTGTCTTGATCATCTATCTCAGGTCAGGCTTGTTTCATCCTTTTGGTGTCCAAATTGACCTGTTTGTCTGTTCCCAAATGTATGTATGTATGTATGTATGTATGCGGTCTGACAGGTCCAATTTTGGTACATGTAAAAGTGTACTGACAAGTAAAGGCCCATCATCATCAAATCTGGTCTGATTTCACTCTGGAGCTCACACAGAGCTCACATATGACTCTCACTACTCTCACTACTCATACCTTCACTTTTCCTTGCTGCACTTTTGCTGTGTTAGTGTGTGTGTGTGTGTGTGTGTGTGTGTGTGTGTTTATATGAATAAGGGCCTTAAAAATAAGTCGGGACAGGTGCTGCCCGTAGTTTATTAGCCCTTCAGTTGCTCCATAGGTCTCCATGGACGTCCATAACGTAACCGTGTTACAGTGGCTCCTGTTTTAGCACGGCTCGAGGGCAGAAGAAGTGAGCAAGGAGACGGACTGAGAGAGAGAGGCATGAGGAGAAATGGAGGAGGTAGGAACGCCTGGGAAGAAAGAGAAGGAGTGCAATATCAGATAAGTCTCATGTTGGCTGTAATGCTGAGCTGTGGGGCGTGACCCTTGTCAAAGACGGGTTTGTTTAATCTGATTTAGACCGTCATACAGGAGAACGGGCCGGATCAATACGCTGTCAGTCTCCTGGTATCTTCAGCTCATGGAGTGATGTGGAGAGAGAATGAGAGAGAGAGAGAGAGAGAGAGAGTGAGTGAGTGAGTGAGTGAGAGAGACTCACAAAGCCAAGCCAACTCAAAAAGCGAGAAGAAAGAGGAAGTGAGTGGAATGGAGGAAGACAGAAAGCAAGGGAGAGACAAAGAGAGAGAGAGAGAGAAAAAGAAAGAGGGAATGAGAGATCAGGAAAGTGGGTGGGGGAGGAGTGTGCGTGGTGATTGGGGGGGAGGGGGGTGTTTAGCTCTATACACAGCACATCTCCCATCATGTGCTATTCAGGAGGGAATGGCTTCGTCTCCCGTGTTCATGTTTATTTATAGGTGCATCTGGGACGCTAGGCTCATCTCTTTTTGGTAGCTAACAAGCAGAGCTGAATTCGAGGAGAGAACGCAGTTAAACGGCAGCATGCAGAATGCTGTTGAAACCACGGATGTGGCGTGATCTTGGAATGGGATCGGTATGGTTTGAAGCTGATGTGCTGGAAGCAGGAGCGTGAAGATCTGAGGCCTTATTGTGGAAGTTAGAACATCAACAGGTCTTGTGGAGTGTTCCAAAAGTGACAGGAAGGACAACAGGGTCATGGTCACCCAAGGCTCATTGATGCACATGGGGAGCATGTTTAGAACTCCTGTTGTACAAAATGTGCTGGTTCTGATTGGTCAGAACACACAGTGCCCCACAGTCAGAGGTCTTTCAGCAGAAACACTCAGCACTGGGCAGGTAGACTTAAAAGTAACCCCGACTATTATGACAAGTTACTCTGAATATGTTACAAATTACCTCAGATTCATAAAAACATACTTCAAAATAACGACAATGT
>JBBIGC010160270.1:3268-16776 GCA_037576955.1 Lepidarchus adonis
ATATAGAGCTCACCTGTGACTACAGCTGCATTATGTAGAGCTGATATAGAGCTCACCTGTGACTACAGCTGCATTATGTAGAGCTGATATAGAGCTCACCTGTGACTACAGCTGCATTATATAGAGCTGATATAGAGCTCACCTGTGACTACAGCTGCATTATATAGAGCTGATATAGAGCTCACCTGTGTCTACAGCTGCATTATATAGAGCTGATATAGAGCTCACCTGTGACTACAGCTGCATTATGTAGAGCTGATATAGAGCTCACTTCCACCTCTCTCTGAGACACTGACTAGAGCTGCATTATGTAGAGCTGATCTAGAGCTCACCTTCAACTCTTGTTTGAACACTGTAGAGATTGCTGCAGTGTCAGTGTCTGTAATCTTGGCTAAAATCGTGTGGTGTGAACAATGCTTAAGGATCTGAGCCACTTTGACAGGAGTCTTGTTGTGAATGCGTGATGAATGAAACAGCAGGTCCTGTGGAGTTTTCCAGGTGTGCAGTAGTTAGTACCTGTCGAATTGATCCGAGGAAAGATGACTGGTCAATTGGAGATAGGTTTATTAGCCCCCAAGGCTCACTGATGCATTTGGGAGTGATTCCAAGCTCATACAGGTGGTATTAATGTCATGGTTGATCCTTGTACAGTTTAGTTTCTTGTGAGACCTTTAAACTAAGTCATTTTTAGTGATTAAATAAGCATATTTTACCAACTTCAACTGCATTGTAACATACTGTAATGCTAATGCTGTAAACACCATTGTTTTTGTGTGTTAGCTTTATTTTGTGTTGATAAAAATAGCAGAATTTTGAAATCATTATTTTTTGATTTTCTTGTTAAGAAGTAAGGTAAGAAGGTAAGAACCCTTTTGCAGGGTTGTCAAATATTCCTACCTCTGGTAATCGCAAGGGTGTTTTCTGAACTTGCCCTGTTAGAATGGCAAAGATGTGTATCAAAATAGGAAATATTAGTTTTTAATTTATGTACATTTAAAAGTACAGTGGTTGCAACCACTCTGAGAGCTAACAATTTTTCCTCATTTTTCACAGAGAGAAAAAACAGAAAATTCACGATATTAAGAATAATATAAAAGAAGCTATAGAGGTAAGTGTTAATAATCCATCCTTTCTCTTTCACTCTCTGTCTCTCTCACTCTCTCTCTCTCTTTTTTTCTCTCTCTCTCTGTATAAATATATACATCTCACACATCTGTAAAGATTTGAACTGAGGGCATTAATGGCAAGAATATATCACAATGCATCTTATGACACAATATGTTTTACAGAAATCTGATGAATTAGAACACATTTTTAAATACTGTCAAATATTACAAATGAATACATTTTAAAATAAATTTCACACATTTTGTTTCACTAAAACAAGAATAACAGGGCTTATTATGCTCTGATTATAATGAAACATGCAGTTGATCAGTGTTCTACAGTACAGTCAGAAATCAGAATTGGAATCAGAATCATAAAACCTGATTAATTCTGGAGGAAATTACGGTCATTAACAATGACACATTAACAATGCATGTAACTACAGTGTAACTTATAAGGAAGTAGCCATTGTTACACATGAATTACAGTATTTCGGTTTATGTAATTACACAAGTGTACTTTGATTGTTGTAATAACACATTTTAACATCACATTAAAGCACACTTGTGTAATTACATAAACCGAACTACTGTAATTCATGTGTAACAATGGCTACTTCCTTAGTAGTTACACTGGAGTTATATGCATTGTTAATGTGTAACTACACAGTAATTAGAGACACTTAATATAAAGTGGGACCGAAATTACTTAAAAGGCACAATGTAGTGTGGTTTATCACAATGGCATAAATATTGGTATTTTGTGCTGCTTTAATTTGAGCTCTTTGTTTTTGCAGACTATTGTCACAGCAATGAGTGCTTTGGCGCCTCCGGTCCAGTTAGCCTGTCCAGCAAACCAGTTTCGGATCGAGTACATCCTCAACTTAGCCAATCAGAAGGACTTTGAGTTCACCACGGTGTGTATAATAATTAATTCTACACAATCATCCATTTGTGTGTGTGTGTGTGTGTGTGTGTGTGTGTGTGTGTGTGTGTGTGTGTGATGTGAATGCCTTGTTATTAGTTGTTCCCTCCACCTGTTCTCCCCTTTGGGATGTCACACAGGTGAGTTGGATAAGAGTCTCACCTGAGGGAGGGGTATATGTCCTTGAGGTGTCGTGGCCCAGGACTTATTACAACTCATTATGAGTAATAACCTCTAAATGCTTCCTTGGAGAATCTCACATGTTCCACATCTTGTCATTCAGGACCTTCTTACTGTCTCCTCTCACACACACACACACGCACACAGGTGCTGTGTTCCTGGGAGGTGACCATAATGTGCCCCACTGTGCTTTGGTCTCATTTAATTACAGCTGACTGGGGCTCTGGGGCTCTGTGCGTTTGTAATGGAAAGATGCTGAAGAAGTTGCTCGGTCTAGAGTCTACCATAGCCAATAGCTGTGCAGTGTTATGACCACATGCTGAATGCATTTCAAAGCATTTTAATATTTGGATAATATAAAATAAATCAGGCTTCACATATATGTATAAGGTGTATATTCTGTTTTAAGAGCAATAAATGCATGAATTAATGGTTTATTCTGCACTATATATAAATGGCTATATCGCAAACAACAGTGGACAGAAGAGTCGTATTGTTTTTCAGATGGGCCATGCGGTGTGTACTTTTTGAATATGCTTGCTGAATGTTAGGCACCATTTTAAGACAATACACAAGGAAACTAAAACATCTGGCAGTATTCATTAAATGTGCAGTTCCACCTTAAGCAGAACCACAACTTTGCATTCTGTCTTTAATGGTGTAACGTGTGTTTTGATACTAATTATTGGTGGAATTGAACATGGAGCTTTAACTTAGCAATGGAACAGAGATTGGCTCTTTATTGGGTAAGCCAGCTAAACTGACAGTAAAATGTAAAACTTACATGTGATATCTCTATAGACAAAGCCAGGAAAAAATGCTTTAGTGGGGGATTTAGAAAGACCTAGAAACAGCATTCTAGCTTCAACAAATTTGCAATTTAGAAGATTTATGAATGAAAAAAAGCTCTTTTTTAAAAAACGTACACACACATACAGTAGGGCAAAGAAGTATTTGGCAGCCTACAATTCTGCAAGTTGTCCCACTTAAAAAGATGTGAGAATGTTCATCATAGGTTCACTTCAACTGTGAGAGACAGAAAGTAAAAAAAAAAAAATCCAGGAAATCACATTTGTATGATTTTTAAAAAATGTATTTGTATGATGGTGCAGAAAATAAGTATTTGGTCAATAACAAAAGTTCACCTCAATATTTTGTAATGTTACCTTGGTTGGTCAAACCTTTCCTGTAGGTCACCAGGTTTGCACACACTGTTGCTGGTATTTTGACCCATTCTTCCATACAGATCTTCTTAGGAGCTGTGATGTTTTGGGGCTGTCGCTGGGCAACACAGACTTTCAACTCCTTTCACAGATTCTCTATTGGATTGAGGTCCGGAGACTGGATAGGCCACTTCAGAACCTTGAAATTCTTTTTACATAGCCACTTCTTCATTGCCAGGGTGGTGTGTGTGCAATTATTGTCATGCTGGAATATCCAGCCACGTTTCATCTTCAATCCTCTCACTGATGGAAGGAGGTTTTTGCCCAAAATCTTATAATACATGGCCCCATTCATCCTTTCCTTATATGGATCACTCGTCCTGTAGAAAAGCAGCCCCAAAGCATGTTTCCACCCCCATGCTTCACAGTGGGTATGATGTTCTTGGGATGCAACCTAGCATTCTTTCCCCTCCAACACAGTGAGTGGCGTTTATAACATAGAGTTCCATTTTGGTCTCATCTGACCACGACATCCTGATGGTCTCTGGCAAAATGTAGATGGGCCTGGACAGGTGATGAGTGAAGGATAGAAGAGCTTCTTAAAGAAGAAGTTACAGGTCTGTGAGAGCCAGATTTTTTGCTTGTTTGTAGGTGACCAAATACTTATTTTCCACCATAATTTGCAAATAAATTATTAAAAAATCAGACAATGTGATTTTCTGGATTTTTTTTTTTCTCATTTTGTCTCTCATAGTTGAGGTAAAGCTATGATGAAAATTACAGGCCTCTCTCATCTTTTTAAGTGGGAGAACTTGCACAATTGATTGCTGACTAAATACATTTTTGCCCCACTGTATATATGTCCACACACAGTATGTTTGACACACATCCATGTATGTGAAAGTGATTGTCATTGGGAACACACCTTATCACACACAAAGTGCACCACAATGAAATGTGACCTCTGAATTTAACACAGCCACATGTCTAGCCACAGGCGGCTATAAACAGCACCAAGGGAGCAGTGTAGCAGGACTGTACCTTGCTTAAGGTTAGCTCAGTTTTACCTGGACTGGGACTTGAACCTGTGACCCTTTGTTCACAATGGCAAACCCTAACCACTAGGCCACCACTGCCTATATATAAAGCTTCAGGAAAAAATGAGACCACTTCAGCTTTATCAGTTTCTCTGGTTTTACTATATATAGCTCTGTGTCTGAGGAACGTGAACACTTCTGCTTTATTCCATAAACCACTGACAACATCCTCAGAATTTCACATACAAGTGACTTCCAGCATTTAATTGCAGAAAAAGGTTCAAAATGACAAGAGATCTAGTGTTTTCATAAATAAATATGAATAATGTATAAAAATCAAAATTAAACTCAATTTTAAATAGCTCAATACTAATGAACTTTTGAAAAGAATTCAGATATTGTCTTTGATCTATTCAGACTACTCCTACTGCAAGAAGGAAGTGATGATTTTTATACATTTCCTCTTTAAACCCAATTTGGTTCAGGCGATCATTTAATCAGTACCTCCAGATTTTCACCATAGACACTGGAATAAAATGCCTGTCATACATTATGATTATGATTTAAGAAACAAACAGAAGTGCTCTCTTTTTTTAGGGCTTTATATATATATATATGTTGTATATTGCACTAAAATATTGCAGTTATTTTTATGCCATTTTACCCAGCCCTAACCGGGTTCAACCCTAACCACCTGTAGACCCTGGCCCTCCAGCACTTGAGTGGTGCATCAAAAGTAAAGTTCTAATAACTGTAATATCCAGAATTTGTTATTTTTACTGCAGATCAGATATCAAGGCATATAACTTGGTATTATAAATGGAAGTTTTTCTGTTTTTCTTATTTAATCATTTTATTGACTTAATTTTCAAAGAATTCTTGAACAGTTTTTATATATAGAACATATTGAACAAATTTATATAGAGAGAGAGCTCCATTATGGCTCTGCACTGTTGATGTATGAGTTACAGTTGTATGTTTATTCAGAAATGAGTAAAGGAAGTGGATGTAGTTTTATGGTAGTACCTCACTGAGGCCTACAAGCTACCGCCCAGTGCTGCTCCCACTCCTGGCTTCAGGGCTCTATAGGAACCAGTCTAACTGGTTGATTTGGCCGCTGTGAATGTTAACAGACATACAGATAAATAGTGAGGGAGAAAATAGTAGTGATTGCATATGATTATAGATTTGTTTCCTTGCATTCAGAGCTTTTGCTTTCTATATGTTTGCTTTTTTTAAAATAATAATAATTGGGCCGTTAACATTGACAGTGCTAATTGGTGAACAGATATTTATATTAAATGGAATTTTTTAAAACTGGCATTTGGCCCTTGTCATAATTGTTGTATAATAATAATAATAATAATAATAATAATAATAATAATAATAATAATAATGAATAATATGTAATCAGTCATTAATTAAAAAACTTATTAATTAAACATTATCAGGATACTAAGTATCCTCAAACCCTATTCCCAAAGCCCAGGTATGGGATGAGTCTTTGGTATCGACCCATATCCAATGTCCAGGTATGGGATAAGTACTTGGTATCGACCCATATCCAAAGCCCATGTATGGGATGAGTCCTTGGTATCGACCCATATCCAATGTCCAGGTATTGGATGAGTACATGGTATCGGCCTATATCCAAATCCCAGTTATGGGATGAGTCCTTGGTATCGACCCATAACCATAGCCCATGTATTGGATCAGTACTTGGAATCAGCCCATATCCAAAGCACAGGTGTTAGAGCGGTACTCTGTATCGGCCCATGTCCAAAGCCCATGTATTGGATCAGTACTCGTGTCGGCCCAGGTATCAGATCGATATTGGGACTGAAAAAGTCATATTGGTGCTTCCCTGTTATAAATCCTGTTCTAGTGAATTAAAAAATATTTTAAAGCATGGGCATGGCATGATAAGTCCATGAAATGTTTGCGCTCAGCATTGTCTGCAGTTTTGACAAAACCTATAAACTTCCTTTTAGCTGGGAATGAAAAAAGAACAACCACCAAATGCAGCAACATTCTCAGTGGTAATAGATTGTGTAAGTCGGTGTTTCCCACACCTGGTATCTGGTCCTGAAGGCCCACTGCCCTGCACGATTTAGGGTTTTTCCTGCTTTATGAGGTTTTTTATTATGTTTTTTTTAACATGATGTCAATGAGGTTAATGAGCTGATTCGTTGGATCAGGTGTGTTGGGAGCTGGGAAATCTCTACATGTGCAGGGCAATGGGCCCCCAGGAGCCAGAATGGGAAATACTGATGGAAGTACTTTTGATTATTCCACAAAGAGTTTGTTGTCTGGATTTAATTTGCACTTTTGACTGAAATGCCTCACTAGAGTAGACAGCTATATCTTCCTGCACCCCTGTCAGATCTCATGAATCTAATTAATTTATTTTAAAAGGATTTGGTTGTGCTTTTTTTTTTAAAGAAACAACTTGTTTGATCATTAATTTTAATGTGTACAATTTTTAGAGGCTGCGATGTTCTTAGAAGGAGGCTATGTAACAGGTCTAGTTTCAAACAAGTTCTTTATCTGCTTAGCTATCTGCTAGGATTGTCTGCTAACTGAGCCAGCTACTGATCAGAAATGGTGAAGCTCTGTGGCTTATTTTATTTAAGTCAGTGTAATTAGGGTAACTTATGGAAAGAAGCTACCAAGGGAATTATGGCCCTTCACAATTACTTTCTCTCCTAGGGCCGAAATTTTATCTCCATGTTCACTGAATGGCTAACTCTGAAAATTCTCTGCATTTAAATGCATACATTTTATACATTATATACATTTTATTTTATGTATGTACTGCCCCAGAATGAGCAATGAGCACTATGTAAAAAATAATTAATTCATAAATGTTTCAAACCACTTATTTGAGGGTGAAGCCAATCCCAGCTGACTATGCGAACGCAGTGTTCACCCTGGAGATGAGGCCAACTTATCACTTATCACAGATGTAATCAAATCAGAATCACTATTTAATTGTGATACGAATTAACATTTCCTGTATTTCTGTATATCCATTTGTTATTAAATGCCTTTTAATATAATTGAGATTAACTGGTTGTTGCATAAAATAAATTTTATGATATATAGTTTTTATATATAATTTGACACAATCTTGGGGGAAAAATTCAAACATTAGAATGGATTGATACTTAAATTATACAATTAGATGGATTATTTTTAAAAAATAAATTATTATTTTATTTAGTTGTTTATTTATTTATTCACCAGTGGGACTTCTTACCCTAACAGCAGGGTATGGTATTCCTCTTTGTGCGATTAAAATGTACTACTGCTCCAGTTTTTTTCTCTAACTGCATGTAGCTTTTTGCGTCATCATTCTGTACGTCCTAAAAACCTTTTTTCCCCATTCTCCCCTTCTGTCTTATGCTAGGCATTACGGCTGCATTATATGGACAAATATCAATATTGTGATTGTACAGCTACACATTTTTAATACATTAAAGGGCTCATATAACATTTCTGTAATTAAAAGTAAAATTAAATAATGAATAAATAAAAATCAAACCTTTGCAATGTCCCCACCTATACATCATGTGTATGCAAAATAAGCTTTAACAACAGCCCATTTTCAAATGTAGCATTTTTGTGAGGTCACTTACCAAACACATTTTCATATATTTCCTTATTTATTATATGGCATTTTATACCCACCCCTTCACATGGAAGTTGTAAGAAGTTTTGTGATTGGTTATAGGCTCATTTGCATATTGCATCCTATTTCAATGTCATTATTGCAGAGATAGATATTTTAATAACGATGTGCAAACGATGTATTGTGCAGCTCTACTAAGCATTGTCTTATGGTTGTGGCATTAATAATTGGTATTTGCTTTAATACTGTGTCTGATGAAGGATGAGGATTTCTTTTCTGTAGACTTGGAAACTATTGACCACAAACTGCAAGCCGCCTATATTTTTAGATGCCCGAGTATGTCCAACATGGATATTCATCTCAGAATAGAAATCAAGGTCCATCAGCTTGACCGGATGTAAAGATTGGAGAGCTGGGCTGAGCGAGGTTTCAGGGAGGGATACAGATCTCTGAGGGCATCACTGATGCACCTGCTGGGTCGTTCTCTTTCCTGTGGTGGGTGATTTAAGTTAGTATCAGCTTAAGAATGATGTGATTAGTGGTTCGGGGATCTGTGGTTAAATATGACTTATATGAGTGTTTACATTTCATAATAACCTGCATATTGTGTACAGAATGTGTAAGCTATGGGTAATAGGGGTGGAAGTTTCCACAAGGGTGGCAGTATGATATTTTCATCAAATGAGCTACAATATTATTGATATTTTTTACTTTTTATGATACATCAAGTATTACAATTTGAACTAGTGATGTCAGAGCAGATATATATAACAAAATTAAGTATATTAAATAATGTTTTATAATATATATAGAAACTTCTATTTAATAAATATTTGTAAAATTTCAAATCTATATTTAGATTTTTTCTCTCACCTCATTTTATATATATTTTATATATAGATTTGCAAACAGTGGGTTGATTTTCTTTTGTGATTTTATTGCTGTTACATTTGTAACTTATAAAAATGTGCTTGTATTTGGGAAACTATTGAGCTTTTGGAGCTTCAGGGAAATTGGTGAGGGTGTGTCTGCTCACTTTTCATATTCACCCCCTTGATGAGCAGTGGTCATATTGCGATACTGAAAATATTGCTGGGGCTGTGTTCTCATACACTACTTGAAAGTAACTGTTTATTTGTCATTGTGAACACATCCCATTGCCCAAAGAAATGTGACCTCGTCATTCGACCCATCATAAGTGCACACTTGGAGCAGCGAGCAGCTATCAACAGCACCTTGGGAGCACTGCAGCCCTCTATTCACAAGGGCTACAACCTAACAACTCGGCCACCACTGGGTATTTAATGCTTGTGTATAATGCACTAGATGGGCAATCATTTCCATTTACCTACTGGTGATTACAAAATTCAGAAACAGATTATTTTTTAAGGGGCCAGATTTGAAGACCTCTGGCCTGGAATTAGATGATCAGGATGAAGTTTTACTGTTCTGTGAACTCGTGGTGAGTTATTGCAGGGGCAATTGGACTAATACACCAGACAGATTCACATCATAGGCCTGCTTTTTTAATCGGCCCACACTTTTATTTTCCCCAACATGAAGAAAAAAAGAGTGGACCATGTCCTGTTTTTCCTTTTTTCTTTTTCTCCTTCCTGGGGCCAAGTTTCAGCTTTTGTGTGGTGTTATGTACTAACAACAGAAATTTATGTTTTTACATTAAACAACCTCTTGTTATACATTAGAATTAACTATATTAAGATGTTTAAGACCGATACATGTAAAGGAGCTATCTTCTGATTGGCTGGCCTGTTCATTCAAGTAGTGTGTTCTGATACAATGCTTGTAACTTATATATACAGTATTGTTCAAAATAATAGCAGTGCAATGGGACTAACCAGAATAATCCAGGTTTTTAGTATATTTTTTATTAAGCTGGAAAAAACACCCGTTTTCAATGCACAGTTTCTGTGATATCACAAATCTCACACTTACAAATATCCACCTATTCAAGTTCACCTACAGTATTGTTCAAAATAATAGCAGTGCAATGTGACTAACCAGAATAATCCAGGTGTTTAGTATATTTGTAATTCCTACATGGCAAACAAGTTACCAGTAGGTGCAGTAGATTCACAGACAACAAACAAGACCCAACATTCATGACATACACGCTCTTAAGTCTGTGCAGTTGGGTAATTAGTTGAAAGGGGTGTGTTAAAAAAAAAAGCAGGGTTTGTGTATGGATGGCAGAGCTTTGGAGAGTGAGGTCTACATACTACTACCTTTTTTTCTTAAAGGAAAAAAAAAAGAAAATGCATTTTTTTTGCAGTGTGCTGCATTGCGTGTCATGTAATTTGTTTTGCCCAGCTTTGTCCGAAAAGTAATGATTTTCCTTGCAATCGCCGTTGGAGATGCATTTTATATTTAATACTATCGGTTTTTGAATTTAAAAAAAATTATTGATTTATTGATGTTTATTGATGATCAAGTCAAAATTAAATGATCAAATATAAGTAGAAATTAAATTACTTGAACTAATATTAAAACTGACACTAAAATTAACCTTCACTGCACTAAACCCAGTTAAGCTAAAAAAAAATGTGTTCTAATTTATCACAATGGCAGTGCTCATATTATCACCACATGTTAATCATGTGATAATGGTGCTGCCGCCATGTGCAACAATTTGGGCGCCCATTGTCAAATTACATGGTCTGTTCATTTTTTGTGTAAATAAGTTTGCGCCCTTCCTGTCTCTCAGTTTAGGACATAATTAACGTTTATTGGCTTGATTTAACATGTTGAAAAAGTAAATAATGTATGCATTTTATATTGTACTTTTTTTTAATATGTTACACTTCTAGACTTAAATTAATGCTATAGGTGCCTTAAAATGGGCAGTTAAATGTGCTCTCTATGCAGGTTGTGTTTGTTTTTGCAAAAAATTCAGCAATAATTTAGTCGTCTCAGAACAAGTCTTATAATTTTTTCTTTTCCATTTGTTAGGGGGCTAGGTGATAAATAATTGAATATATATATTGCAATATTTTCTCAACAAACAATGATGAAGCTGGAGCAGGCAAAAAAGCCAAGTAATCTTTATCCACTGTTTAACACACCGCATTGTATGGAAATCCCTTAGAACAGGCCTAACTGCTCTGCTTATAATAAAACCTTCAGTTATACTGTTGTAAAGTACTGATGATAACTAAGGCAGCAACAATAATCACATCACTGGCATCGTGTAACCCCCACACAACCCCCCCACCCACCACTACCACTGTACACACAGAATGTCACATGAAATAGTTTGTGTTATTATCACAAATAGCAGGTAACACTCCTCTAACTCTGTGGTTATGAAATTCCCTTATCTCTCCAGCCCTGAAATTTCCAGTGTACTCTGATTTATCACAATTACGATACATATTGTAATGTTGATCAAAGATCTTGTTTTTGCATTTTTTGTTTAATTTTCAGTAAAATACACAATTTGATATGGAACGTGCTGCTCTTCTGCTCATCTGTTTCCTATATTCAATAAATTAATCACAGAATCACAGTATATTCTGAGGTCTCTCTCTCTCTCTTTTCAGGAGTTTTATGAACACACGAAGACACTGTGGCAGGACGAAGGAGTGAGAGCGTGCTTTGAGAGATCCAACGAGTACCAACTGATTGACTGTGCACAGTAGTGAGTGAAGAGTTTTATTAAACACACACACTTACTTACTCACTTATTCACTCACTCACAATGTCTCTCTGTCCTTCTGTGATGGGTGTGTGCCCTGGTTTTACTGTGCTGGTGTGTGTGAGTGTGAGCAGCCGTGTTTGCTGGTATTTTGTGGTAGTGTATAGAGAATAAATCTGATACACTGTGCTGAACAGTGGAGTGTGTGATATGGTGGAATCCAGTGTTTGTCCCTTTTCAGTGTGTTTAAATGCTCAGACTGCTGGGCCTGATTTCTGGGCTTATTTTGATGCTCACTACTGTGTGTGTGTGTTGGGTTCTTGTTCTTTAAATAAGAGTGAGTATGCCTTTAATGGCATATATAGTGTAGTAGGTGTTGTATAGTAACTATATTAATATTAGTAGAATATTGTGAATATCCATCTACATACTGTGATTCTGTGCACATACTGTGCACATATCATCGCTTTTCTGGAGTTTGCTATAACAATACACCAACATAGTGTGCACCCCTGCTAGCGACCTGGTGCCGTGCTTAGTGCTGTCACCTCGCATGAAGAAGGTCCTGGGTCGGCCAGGGCCTTTCTGTGTGGGGTTTGTGTTAGCCCCTCCTGGTTCTCCGGCTTCCTCCCACAGTCCAAAAGCTGTGGGTTCAGGTTGACTGGCTGCTGTTCATTATCCCATAGTTGTGAGTGTGTGTGAATGGTTGTCTGTCTAAGTGTTGCCCTGTGATGGGTTGGCCTCCAAGGTGAACTCTGCCTTGTGCCCATAGTCATCTGGCATCAACCCAAAATGGATAAGCAATTTTTTACAATTATTATTTATATGTAAATTTTATTAATTTATATGTAAATAATATATAGATATACATCTAATATTAAACAAGTTGGGAAATGTAAGGTGTGGTTACAAATGTTAGTGTCATACATTTTAAATCTTTTTCTCCTAAGGGTGTAATTATGTGGGTTTATGTTATGTGCATTTTCCACCCTCTCTTTATCCATGAGAATCAAATAGACTCTTGTTACTGTGCCTTTAAGACTGACATATGCAAATTTCATCTGCACCGATTGGCTGCCCTGTATTGAAAAACTATTAAATGTATAACTTAAATAAATACAGCATAAATGGGTCAATCTATGGGCCAAAAGCATAAATGTATGTATGTAGGCTGAACAACCACAGAAATGGGTTCGTGTTTGTGAGATCACTGAATTTTGAATGGGCTGTTTTTTGTTCAGCCATAACATTAGCACCACTGACAGGTATAGTGAATAACATTAAATTAGCTTTATTGTTAAGGCTAGAGCATCTCCAGAACAGCAGGTCTTATGGAGTGTTCCAGGTCTTCACCTTTCTAAAGTGATCAAAGGAAGGACGACTGGTGATTCAGTGACAGGGTCATGGGCACCCAGGGCTCATTGATGCATGTGGGGAGCAAAGGCCGGTCTGCTCCAAAGAGGCTCTGATAAAAAGGGGTGAGAACACACAGTGCACCACAGTCCTATGCAACGTTAGGCAGGTGGTGTTAATGTTATGGCTGATGTATATGACCTATAGGGACTCTGGAGAGTGAGCAGTACATTTTAAAAGCTTTTAATACCACAAAATAAGAAGATTAACTTATTAATAACAATAATGATTTTTAATGAATGTAATTAACATTTTAAAACTTATTTATTCAGGAAAACAGTTTAGGAGTTGATCGTATCTGAAGCATTATTTACACTGAAACCCGAAAAGTGTGTGTGTGTGTGTGTGTGTGTGTGTGTGTGTGTGTGTGTGTGTGTGTGTGTGTGTGTGTGTGTGTGTGT
>JBBIGC010160280.1:0-16776 GCA_037576955.1 Lepidarchus adonis
CCACACACACTGCACTATTAACCCCCATCTCACCCACCAATCCACACACACTGCACTATTAACCCCCATCTCACACATCAACACACACGAACTTTAATTCAACACTAACAGTGCCCAAAACATAAACATCTTAGCAAAAACAGTGCAAAACTGTGCCTTTAGTAGGAGTTGAACTGCATTCTTCTACCATATATGACAGTAAATAGGCACATAAAAAAATAACATTTAAAAAGCCATAGACGTAAGTCAAGGACCCCCTGTGTCTGATTTAGCTCATATGGCCGTGTTAAATAAATCAGTGTGCTCGCCTGAGTAGAGCAGCTTTAAATCTTTAAACGAATTGTCTCAGTAATTCTGTATCAGTGCGTCCTGATCTTTTAGTATTCCTGCAGTGAAAATCACTAAACGATATTCACACTCTCCCACCCACATACTCACCGGTTTGTTTAGCACGTGGTTATTTCATCCCTCATTCAGCAAAGTCCATTAGAATAGAGCAGCCAATCATAATCGCACTGGCTGCCTGGCGTCAGCATTTTCCTTTTGGCTCTCCTGCCCCAGCTGAACTGAAGCAACCCAGGGATTAGATTCGCTCACATCCTGAGTCTGGCTATAGGCGTGAATTAAACTTCTAGAAATGTCTGTGTGTTTGCATATGGTGCTTCTGATCTCATAGTCCCTAAATTCTGTCTTCACTTAATCACTTAATGTCATCGGCCCCAAAATGTAGAAATTCTGTTCCTCTATCTTTGTCTTCACAATGTCTCTTCTCTCTTGTCTTTCATAACACAATTAAAACATATCTTCCCTCATTATTGTGCCTCTTTGTCTACCATATGATTCGTCTTTTCTGTTGGTCTAAGTGCTGTATATTGTCTTAATGATAATCTTCCTGTTGTATTAATTGTGATGTACTGTTGAATTGATTAATTGTTTATTACTGTTTGACTATCTGACTCTGCAAAGCTACCTTGGGTTTGAGAAAGGTGCTATACAAGTAAAAAATTATATCTATAATATGTATAATTATTATTTTTATATGTTTTTATGTAATATGTATAAAGAAAAGGCTTAAACAACAATAACAAGACCAATGTCTAATGATTTAATGCAACCAATAGACTAATTAAGTGGAAAATGTGCCGTATTGTGACTTATCTGCTCTGTAATTATAAACTGCAGCTCCAGCATATCTCACTATGACAAAGAAAGAGCTGTTCATTGTAATGAACTATTTCTCTGTACCAAGAGTAACATAAACAAATGTCACATACCTCAGGGGAGCTGCCATGACAGAGAGCATGCACCTTTCAATTCAAACAGTACATATTCATGGTTAAAGCGCTTCATCTTCCTCTTATAAGGAACATCTTGAAAATCACAGGTTTTGCATGAGAAGCTCATGCTATCATTCCTAGCATGACAGGAGTGGTGAATTCTTGAACTGGTAGAAGAGTTATGTAACTGGTATGCTGATTTATTGGATGCCTTTTTACATTGAAATAAGTTCTTAACCCCTAGCAGGTACAGTTATAGAATATATCTTTTAATAATACATTCTAAAATAACTTATTATATTATTTAAAAAACTAAGTAAGTGAATCTCACTTGTAGTCTTTAAAAAACAGTTGAGAAATTCTGTCAAAGGGCAGATTCTACACTTTCACTCTTTACCACATTTTAAAAAGAGCAGATGTTTTGTAGAAGAACAGATGTTTTTGATATTATTTGTAAGACATTTTTAAGCAGTGAGTGCTTCACTGAAGGACTTGAGCTTAGTTATGATTAGATGATTAGATGTTGCTGAGCTGAGAGATGGAGAAAAAACAAACATGGCTCATTAATAATTTAATCATTTAGAATAAAATGGAAATAGCTTTATTTATTTTTTAAATGGGCCAACACTAGATTTTAAATGGAGTGTTGCAGCCTGTACCACTACGTTAGCATTAAATATGAACTTTAATGCCTCGTTTCAACTGAAGAAATTCAATATCTTTTTTGATCATCGTTGTGATTCTGTTTATTTTGCTTTTTCATGTAGAATAGCAACACTCAAGTATATATGAAGTTTGCAATGAGTGAAAACAGATATGTGTTTGTTAATGTTGTGCAGAAGAGGTCATGCAAGCATTCTTTCCATATATTGCCAAGATGTCCCTCATTCACAGCATAGTGTGAGGTTTGCTTCATTCATTCCATGACGATCCATTCATGCCACTCTCCACTGTGAAATGTCTTTACTTGCCACATGAGAAGCCAAATGGACTTTGCCTTAGAAATGTTTGCTGTTTGTTGTTAGCACAGAGCGTAATTTATTGGATCAGATTTATTTATCCTTTTATTCTTGTTGGAGAGCAAAGATGTTGCGAAATCAGTTGCATGTTTGCCAGCTAGGGGAGTATGTTTGGGGGTTTGGGGGAGAGAGAGAAAGAAAGAGTCCTAAAGTTCAGCCCTATTATTTGAGTATAATTAGGCGTTGGTGCTATCCCACCAAGCCATGACCTGCCAGTACTTGCCGGGTTGAACCATTGAACTGATTCACGAAAGCATTATTTTTCCAGTTTTTTGGTCTTACAGTGGAACAACAATTGCTGCTTTGCTAAAAGGAACTACATAGGGCTGTAATGCATTATGGTCAGCATTATGCCCATACTAGGATCACACCAGCAACCCTCCACCCATGTTGTTCTGTGAAGGTTTAGCTCACTGTGCCAGTACTCTGTGGACAAAGGTTTGTACCTGAACATCATCTAGCTTCTCCAGCATTCAGTGTCAGGCATCAGTCACAGAATTTCTTGTTCCTAATGGACGATATTGTCCACTTGCAGACATAAGTAGTTGACAATATCATTCTTCCTGCCCAATTTGTTTTGGAAGTTGCAATAGCAAGGTGTTCTATCATGTTGAGGTCAGGACAGTCAAGTTCTCCCACACCAAACTGGCTTATCCATGTCTTTACAGACCTTGCTTTTTGCATTGGTGCGCAGTCATGTAGGAACAGGAAGGTTCCCCAAAGTTGGGAGCACGGAATTGTCCAAAATCTATTTTTATCCTGAAGGATTCAGAGTTCCCTTCACTGGAATTATGGGGCCAAGCCAAGCTCCTGAAAAACAACCCCACACCATAATTCCCCCTCCACCAAAGTTTACACTTGGCACAGTGCAGTCAGACAATTACAATTCTCCTAGCAACCGCCAAACCTAGACTCTTTGCATTGCAATTGGTGATGTATGGTTTGAATGCAGCTGCTCGGTCATGGAATCATGAAGCTTTGTACACTCTGTTCTTGAGCCAATCTGAAGTCCACATGAAGTTAGGAGGTCTGTTGCGATTGACTCTACAGAAAGTTGGCGACCTTAGTGCACTATGTGGCTCAGAATCTGCCGACCCACCTCATTTTACGTGGCAGAGTTGGCAGAGTTTCCCCATCACTTTGACTTTGGTATAATACCACTGACAGTTGACTGTGGAATATTAAGTAGTAAGGAAATTTCACGACTGGACTTGTTGCACAGGTGGCATCTTATCACAGTACCACGTTGGAATTCACTGAACTCCTGAGAGTGTCCCATTCTTTCACAAATGTTGGTAGAATCAGTCAGCTGCCTTAGTGCTTGAGGTTACACACCTGTGGGCATGGAAGTGATTGAAACACCTGAATTTAAGTATTTTGATGGGTGAGTGAATACTTTTGGCAATATAGTGTATCTAGATCTGTATGGGGTGTGAAAGCTGGACCAGTTCCACAGAAGAGCCATTATAGCACAAATTGAAAAAAAAACCATGCTGGCTATGATAGACAGGTGTCAGATCACACAGTGTCAGTTTCCTGTGTATGAGACTGCATAGTGGGAGACCAGTCAAAATGTCCATGCTGACCTCTTTCCACCACTGAATGTACCTACAATAGGCTTGTGAACTGGACCATGGAGCAATGGAAGATGGTGACCTGGACTGATACATCAGGTTTTCTTTTACTTCTTGTGGATGGTCTGTACTAGAGATGGGCAGAAGACAAGTTGGCTGATGCAGTGTGAGGCTTTGAGGAAATTTCTGAAACCTTGGGTTCTGGTGTTTATGTGGATGCTATTTTCACTTGTACCACCACCCATAGTTGTAGTCCAAGTAATGGTGTAGGATGTTCTTGAATGGTTTGAGGAACATGACAGAGGTGTGCAAAATCATAATCATGTTTCTGTGCCCCACTTCACAACGTACAGTGTCTAGTGAAATCTGTGGGTCAGAGGTCAGTGGAAGGGACTTACACAACTGATGTATTTGCTTAGTATTTAGTATTTAAATAACAATAAGAAATAAGTTTTCTAAAAACCTGAATAGAAATATACCTACTGTCCACCTTTAAGCCCTTCACAAACATTGGCCCCTTGTTCTAGACATAACCAGGTAGTCATATAGGACATGATACTGTCATCATGGGGAAAGATAGAAGGAGGGAATTGCTGAGAAGATAATACTGCTGCACCTTTGCGGTGATAGAGCCTGTCAGTTATGGTAAGTGTGCCTGTGCTGCATTTCTTCTTCTAATGTCCCTACTAGGACACTCTACCAATATCACTGTGCATGCCAGCTGACAAAGCCACAATATTTTTAGGACATTACACGCAGTGCTTATGTGCCCTGTGCACAGCTGAATAAGAATTACTTGTAGTTCTAGGTTACATACCTGAAACAGTTTATGGTTGGTGGTTAGAACAAACTAGAGTAAAATATGAATGAAGATGAAAACAAGTCCTCGAAAGTTTGTGAACCCTTTACAAGTTTCTATATTTTTATATGAATCTGACCTAAAACATCAGATTTTCAAACATGTCCTAAAAGTAGATCTAGAAAACCTAGTTAAACAAAGGGGGTATACTTCCAAACATTCACACTGAACATAGAGCCTGAACATAGAGCCTGAACACAGAACATAGGGTCTGTGTTAAGCCCCCTTTTGTACTCCCTATACACAGCGGACTTCTTAACCACAGCACATAACAGACAACAACACACACACCAACAGTAACTCTGCTGTTTTGCAGCTTTTTGCACGCCACTATTTTGCACATTTAGCATATTAATGATTACACACCACTATTTATAATATTTTATTCTTATGTTATTTTATTATTATTATTAGTCTTCAACTCTCTCTTAATTTAACTAAATCTCGCATGCTTTGCTCTTTTAAGGTGTTTTGTCTATTTTGTCTTAATACATGTGCAGCACAGTCAGTGGTATTTTCCAGAAAAATGTATGTTTGACATGTATGTGAAAAATAAAAAATAAAAAGGTGAAAGAGTCATAGCTGTTCTGTATGGAGAAATGGGTTAAAGTTCCTCCAAGTCGATGTGCAGGATGCATGAACAGTTACGGCAAATGTTTAGTTGTAGTTATTGCTGCACAATGGGGTCACATCAAATTCTAAAACACAGGTTCACTTTCTTTTGCAACACAAACCTATGTTATTGGATCTTTTTTCAATAAATACATAACCAAACATGATAAGATGTTTGATTATTGTCCCACAGGTGAGAAATTTGTCTTGTACTACAGAAGAGCAGCAAAGAGGGTAACAAAGAGTGAATAAAAGAAAACAATACATTAAAAAGTTAAAGTAAGTATTTACAATAATATTTACAAGTAAAATAAAATAATGCGCAAAGATAATATAAAGATTAGATTTTCTTTGTCTATTTTTAGGACTTGAAAATCATTTGATGCTTTAGATTACATTTATATAAAATTGTAATGGGTTTGCAAACTTTCAAGCACCATGGTACAATATTTTTTTAATGGTGGGTGGTTCTCCATATTTTCCCATATCACTTTCAGCACATGACGTGCTACAGAATGTCAAGCATTCTTTGTAGTTCGAGAACCTTCATGTAGGCAGGAAGCTGTAAAACAGTGGGCCCTGCTTTAATTGTGTACACGCTTGTCTCCAGGGGCCACAGTTACATGGTCAGAATTTGGAAAGATGAGTAGGCAGTAGGTCATTTACAGTGTGCTGTGCTCAGTGCTTGTCTGAAATTTTCTGAACAGTCATAAATGTAAGTGTCAATAGTAAAGTGGACACTTTTACTGCTGCAGAAATATCCTGAAAGAATCCTTAAACTGTCCTGCACTTTCACTGTCTATATTTTGTGTTAACACGTTTTTAACTCCTTATGCTGCACAGAAATTGATTTCCTAAGCCTTGTTATTCAGGAACTGAATAACTTTTTTGTTTCATGAAATTCTCCCATAATGCCCTTAAATTTCAGTTAGAACAATTTACCTAAATTCTGTCTTTTTCAAAGGAGAATTATCCTCTAAAATCTAACTGCAAGTGAAATCAAATGGGGAAAATCTTTCTTTGGCATGCAGTGTGTAGATTAAACATTTCTTCAAGGTGCAGTTAATCACCTTCCGTTTCTGAGAAATGGAAATGCCTTTGCGCTGTGCTAGTGCTGAGTGCATTCTTGCTTCAACACACCTGATTCAAGTGGTCATCCAAGTACCAGACTGTCAGGTGCTTGGGAAACATTTTCTGGGCCATCACCAGGTATTGGAAGCACTGTTCTAAGAAAGATCTACTGATTAACTGCTTTTTAAGGGCAAAAAGTTTAAGTTTAAGATTAAGAGCGGTAGATTATATCATACTTGCGTTTGCAGTTTTGTTATTGAAACCGTTTCAGATATTTCAGTAACATTTCACTGACAGTTGCTGAAGGACGTGCAGTTATTTTGACCTTGAGGTTAACAATAATTATTTTATCAGTACAAAATAGAGATTTCAGTGTGCTAAAATGAACTGGTTTTAATGAAACCAAATCCAGCAGATTAATTAAACTAGACTGGTCTCGAAACATGGTTTCCAGACCATGTACTTTTATTACATTACTTCTTTTCATTATTATTGCAACAGTAAGTTGATGAGTCAGCGTGGAAGTAATCAAGGTGAATGAATTGTGTATAGATTTATGGGCCAATGATGGACTGTGTGTGTTTAATCTAATTGTGGGCCTTAACCAAAAGGTGGAGTAGCACAACAGCGTCTGGCTCCTTTGTCTGGTCATATAATGATGTGGACTGAGTGTGGTTTTGATTGTAACTCTCCTGGTGTTTGCTGTGCAACACCAATCCCTCCGTTCTCTCACTCCAAGCTCCCTCTTGCTTTTTCTTTCTCTCCCTTTTCTCTCTTTTCATTTTGATTCTTTTGAAATCACTTTGGTTATGGTTCTGTTTGCAGGTTTTACCACCATGCTTCTTATTATTTTGCTTTGTGTTTCATTTTTTGACCTGTTTTTGTGTGTCTCTGTCCCCCCCTGTCAACAGAAGCTACAGAAGATGTGTGTGGTTATAGCTGCCTACGTAAATGCCCCTACGGAGGTACTGTAGATGAAACTCTCGTTGCCCAGTGTTAACCTGCAGCTTGTTACACCCCAAACCCTTTCTGGAGGGCAGCAATAACTCTCAGTAACTCTTATAGGAATAGTTGGGTGACAATCTAATTTACAGTTTTCCTCCTATTCTGGATGTTAGTTAATTAGCCAGTTGAAATCGATCCCAAAGGTACATTTGGTGTACAGATCTTTTTTAGTTTAGCCCTGGAACTGTGAGGCTAAGGTTGTTAACAAGCAATAAAAGTCAATAGTCAACCAAGTCATTTGAATAAATAGATGTAGAAAGATTCTCTCAACCAACTGAAACCACATTAAGTTTTTCATTAAGGAAGCACTGACTTGTCAATTTGATCTAAGACACAATATGACGTTCTGTGAGCTACAAAAATTACTGAATCGAATTAAAAATTATGCAAAGAAAATAGCTGTCACTGAAATTTTACCCATTTTAGGCAGTGAACACACCCAGAACAGTAGGAGGTTAGGTGCCTTGCTCAAGGGCACTTAACCTGCTGGCTGGTTCCAGGAATTGAACCCAGGACCACAAACCCAGTTCTGTAGTTCTGTCACTTTTGACCCTACGGAATCCGGCTTCTCTTTGTGGGAACCCATGCATGTTTACAAAATTAAATTCTTTTTTAATTTGTAGCCAGAATTTGCATTTGATATTTGCATGGCATACAGTGTGCTGAACCATATCAACAAGCCTGACACGTCCAGAGATATACTACATGTACCAAACCTTGACTACGTCCAGAGTAAACGGAACACTCGTGCAATTTTATGTTGTTTGCCAGACTATTCCTTTAAATCTGTCTATCCTCTGGTATGTAATCACTGCTATAATGCCAAGCCTCCTTTCCAGTTTCACTGCTGTTATTGTCCTGCTGTGATAAACGATTGAAAGTTCAGTCACATTGATATTGTGTTGCTGAGGAAATACTGTATATGCTTGGCCTTCATCAAGGCAAAATAAAGTGTATATGGAAGTTAACTACAGCTAACATTGGCTAAAATTTGAGTAAAATTGAATTAAAAGAGGGTAATTCATGTTATAATTCTACCATCACTTTTTGTTGTATGTTTTACACTTCAGTCAGATCTGTGTTGACTAAGAGAAGGTTAACTGACAACAATACTGCAGACAATAATGAAGCTCTGTCCTTGTGGAACTGCCAAATCAAATGGGATGGTCCCCCCATTCCTGCAGGCATGGGATCATGCGGAGAATGGCTACAACTGCCATATTCCATGCCACTGATTTGAAATATTAACAAACTAATTCCATCCAACATGGCTGCTCTCTCAACCTAACTTCTGTTTCTTCTGTAAAATTGCCATGGACAAGAATTACAGCACATTTCCATGGAAAAAGCATTGACTTGTAATAGATAGGCACATGTTGAAGAGTATTTAGATTAGCGTCATTTGTAAGTGGATTTTGAGTCAACAGGATTTCTGTTCTGGATTCAGGGAAATTGCATGATTCAGATGTTACAAATAAACTAGTTTCACTGCTTCACAAATGTTTTTTTAGTTTAGAACTGGAGATCCAAAGTTAATGTCCCTAACAAACACTAGAACTCATTGGTCAACCAAACTTCTCAACTTGCGCAGATTTCATTGGGCTCTTCACTGAAGTGTCACAGGGTTGCTCACTTAGGTTTAGGACTGTATTTGTCAACCAGGTCCCAGGGGCTGATCCAACTTTTTGAGAGTTGAGAAATATTTTGGTGATAGATTTTACTAGATTTTAACATCTAGTGTTTGTTAGCAATGTTAGTTCTAGCACTAAACTAAAGAACTACAATTTGGGCTTAGATATTGTCTTGCCTGATTGACAACACCTGGGTAAGTGAACAAGTCGTTTTGTTAACTTGGATGTTCTTGCAGTTTTAAAACATTGTTCTGCAAAAGCCCATATGAAATACTTTGCATCTGAGACTGTAGCTAAGCAACAGAGCCAGGTCTAGTCAATGCCAGACTGGCACTGTTAGAGTCTGTAGTTTAAAGTTGAGCAGAATCCTATTATTTGAATGTTCATGAACTTTTTTATGTATAATTTTGTACTTTTATTTCCTCCTTAGCACAGAATGTTAATGAAACGTTTTTGCTTCTTGGAGTGAAAATCTTTCTTTGTCAAATATTCAACTTATTAATGCAGACTGAATTTCGTCCTCTAACTATGACCCTCACCTGCCTCATGTTTAATGTAAGAGTATGCTCACAGCGTGAAACCCACACTCGCACCCTGGCGAAAGCACTTGTTGGCTTGCAGTGTTTAAATCAGCTTCTTTTGGAACATTGGTGACAGAAAATGTATAAATACACATACAGCAGATTTCAAACCACCTAGCACTCGGTCCATCCAGATGCAAACCTCCTAAGCTCGTGTTGATTGAAGCAACATTCAAAATGGGTCTCCCACCTGCAGAACTGCCTCTCTCATTCTCTACCTTCAAGGTTTGTGCCACTTTGTGTACGAAAGCCAACAAGCCCAGACGGATACCTGGCTGTGTGCTTCAAATCTGTTCAGAGTATTCACCGACATTTTTAATCTGTCAGTGGCCATGTCACTTGTCCCCACAAGCTGAAGACCTCTCAAGACCACCACTGTAGTGCCAGTTCTAAAACTCTCAACCGCCATGGTCTTCAATGAGTTGCACTCACATACAATCATTTGGAAAAACTGGTTCTGTCGCACCTGATTTCTTCACTGCCAACAGCCATGCATCCCCACCCCCTATCAGTTTGCATATTGCACAAAGAGATTTTCACACAGCACTCTACCCTCATCCACCTGCACACTCCCAATTATTATGCTAGAATGCTGTTTATTGATTTCAGTTCAGTGTTCAACACACTGATCCCCTCCAAGCTGATCTCCAAGCTCCATGATGTGTTGCTTGAGATCTTTTAGCCTGTGTGTGGCTAGTGGAACTTTCCATATGGTTGATCACAGTTAATTCATGATTTTTCACATAGCTTATTTCCTGTAATAAATGAAATGATCTTTTCTGTATTTACCCAGATTATCTTTGTCTTATATTAAAATGTAAGTGTAATAAATATGCAAAAAATACGATATCAGGAAGGGGGCAAAGCACTGTATGCACATACCTGCAGTTCTAATGAGCAGTCGCTAAGCCTTGGAAATGAACATTACTATGAAGTTATTATGCCTGCAGCCAAAAGCCTGGTGGAAGAGCAGCAAGGGCAGGAATAATGTGAAATGTGAAATTCTACAGGGGCATTATTCTCCTCTAGCTCAGAAGTAGAATTTGAGAAACATTCACACAATCACATCAGGGCACATTTTGACTGGATCTAAGAAAGAAATGTTACTTTGTATTTTTTTTACCAAGTGTTAATACATCTTTTGCACTTTTAAATTGGCACAAATGCCTTTTATGCTGTGTTTGACTTGGGCTTGTAACCCCAATGAATAATAAAAGAAAATGCTAATGTCGTAGAAAGCTGCAGGAGCGTGTGCTTTTTAATAAAAATGTGGAACATTGTTTTACCTCATTTAGTTGTTGCAGCATGTTCCATTAAATGTGTGTAAGTGGAATAGTGCTGGGTTTCACATCACAATGGTATGGAATGGTCTAAACTTTTGTTTTTAAAGAATTCGTTGCTGACATTGTTTCCCCTGTATTATGGTTGCTGTGCTGCCTCTGCAGTCGGCTCTCTGGGCTGGAGGATTTTGTCTGGCATTTTTCAAGCTGTATCACTGTCTCTCCCTCTCACACTCTCAATTTGCCATAAAGGCTGGAGAGCAAAAGGTGCAGTCACCCGCTTAATGCAAATGCCATTATTGTGTGTGTGTGTGTGTGTGTGTGTGTATGTGTGTGTGTGAGTGAGAGAGAGAGAAAGAGAGAGAGAGAGAGAACGGGTGAACTGAAGCCAGCACTTTAATAGAGAATGGCTGGTGCTGAGTCATGCAACTACTCTTCGTGTGTGTGTGTGTGTGTGTGTGTGTGTGTTTGAGGGAGAGAGAGAGAGAGAGAGAGAGAGAGAGAGAGGGAGAGGTAAACTGAAGCCAGCACTTTAATAGAGAATGGCTGGTGCTGAGTCATGCAACTACTTTTCAGCTTAATTGATCTGTATTTCCAAATGCCTAAAAAGTGCCGGAAAGCATTTCAGTACAAAAGTGTCTGGCATTGTTCGTGTGTGTCTCTGTCTGTGTGTGTGTGTTTTCCCAGTGTTTAGTCACAGAAGGTGTCATTATGGAAAACTTTACAAAATTAATACAATTACAAATATCCGCTCATGCAGTCATATGCAGTCTGTTCTGTTTTGTGGATTGGGTGAAAATAAGTTGCACAGTTTCTAATACACAGTTACTACATATTTAATTAACTTAAATGCAAATAAATAGCAGAAAATGACATGTTTAAGTATTGTGTATAGTTTGTGCACTTTTCACTTAGAACATGAACGATGCATTTCTCTTGACACACAGATCACAGAGAGGGCTTACTGTTAGATGGTTAAAGATGGAAAAAAGTCTTACAAGGTTTCTGGAGGGGCTTTGAATAGAGCTGAGAAAGCCATTACATCCTGGCCTCTGAAACATCATAAAATCCCAGAACACTTGGCGCCTTTTAAGCGTGTATATAAGACAGCCAGCTGCATGCTCCATCAGACTTGATTGGATGCTCTCCATTCTATCCTAGACCTAATGACTTTATAGAGCTCTGGTACAGGAATTAGCCGGCTGCTTTTGGATGACTTTCAACTTGGTTAGGAATACTTATGAATGGCTCCTTATGTCACAGTCCTTTTCTGCATCCATCAGGTTATGACTTTGCCGCAGTCCTGGAGTGGTTTGCAGAACGCGTGGACCGGATCATCCTTCTTTTTGATGCCCACAAGCTGGACATCTCAGACGAGTTCTCAGAGGTGATCAAGGCCCTGAAGAACCATGAGGACAAGATCCGCGTGGTGCTCAACAAGGCCGACCAGATCGAAACGCAGCAGCTGATGCGCGTCTACGGTGCCCTCATGTGGTCGCTGGGCAAGATTGTGAATACACCTGAAGTGATCCGGGTCTACATAGGGTCCTTCTGGTCGCACCCGCTGCTCATCCCTGATAACCGCAAGCTGTTTGAGGCTGAGGAGCAGGATTTGTTCAAGGACATCCAGTCACTGCCTCGCAACGCAGCACTTCGCAAGCTCAATGACCTCATCAAGAGGGCCCGACTTGCCAAGGTAAAACATAATACAGTGATTTTCAATCCTGGTCCTTGTCCTTCATATTTTGGTGTTTTGCAAACTCAAACAAATCTGAAATATCAAACATATCTGAACCAGATAATCCACTAATTACAGAGGCCTTCCCAAGCTGACATAGGTGTAGCAAAAGAGGAAATTTGCAGCATTTTTGTCTCATAAAACACAATTTGTCAGTACCATATTTCCCCAACGATAGGCTGTCCCCACATTATAGGCCACCCCATCCTATACGCCGCAGAAAATGCTTATTTATGTTTTAAAATATGCCGCCCCATGTTATTATGAATTTACCCATCAGAAGTAAAAGCATCTAATTTGGCAACTCTATACTCATAGTTGAGCGTGAGCAATAAAATGAATAAATTTTTTAACTTACCATTGTCCTGCCGCAACACAAGAGCTACACTGCAGAATTTAAGCTCCAGGTCGTTGCTTTTGCAAAGCAATATCTGCAACATCCAAGAGCAATACCAGTGATGAATGTGTCCAGCATCGAGTTGTTTTCACTAACAACAATGATGTTTACGCATATGATTTTGAAAGATTTGAAGAAAGGTAAGACTAATATTTCTGACCACACAGTGCACCACAATCAGAACTGTTTTAGTAGCATAAGGGCTTCTACACAATGTTAGGTAGTGTTAATATTAATGGGCTGATCAATGTACATCATTGGTGATTGGTAAAATAGTCATAAAAAGTATTAGTACATCCACAAAACATTTTGGATTTTAAATATATGGATTTTGAGGCAGAATCTTTTCCAAATGACCATAAAACAAGGTCTGAGGCAACAGGCAACATATTTGCAACCAATTCATGAAATGAAGTTTCCTGTCAGGAACCACTTCAAACATCTGCTTCATATAACCAGCAATATCTGTGCACTCACTTCCCAGTAATGGAGCATTTGACATCAAACAAAAATTAATAATGTGGAAATTAGTGTCATAAATAGTTATTTGAGTCAATTTGATATGTTTAAGTGGAAGTTTTTGTCGTGTAATTTCATGTGGGTGTGATATCATGTGGAGCCCAATGGTTAGAGAAGTGGGTTTGTGACCGGTTGCAGGTTCGATTCTCGGAACCGGACAGCAGGCTGTAAAATGTAAATGTAAAGGGTGTGTATGGAAGCAAGTGTGTACAAATGGGTTTTGAGGGGACACTACTCATACTTTCTCACGCGTCTGCATTTCACCTAGATACAGAAACTAAAAATCTGAAAGAAACAAATAAGACCTTAATGATGTCAAGTGGTTGCTAATAGTGCCATTAATGGTCAATTATAGTGAGGAGAGCAGCTGTGTGGTCAGTCTTTTCCACTACAGCTCAGTCTTTTCCACTGGGATAGTGAACAAGTTTGAAATTGCTTTTAAATCTCTGGCCTCAAGTGGAATCTGGTACCAGAGTGAAAGCAGCCTTTCGAGTGCTAATAAATAATGATAGATGGATCTCTTGAATCCAGACCTGCAGTTTCAGTCATGATAGAACTCTCCCAATACAAAATTGTGTTCCTGAGTTTTAGTGGCTTAGGTTTTAAGATTTAACTTATAAAAATCTATACTTCATTCTGGGTCACTGCTCTTGGTTTCTGAAGACAATTTCATAATTCACCATACAAAATACGCTATTTGTAATTGTTTTCTGCTAAGTAGAAAAAAAAAATATATTTTTTACTTAAAATATAATACTTGTCAATTTCATTTATACAGTCATTGGCAAAATTCTGAGTATGTTAATTACTTATTTTGTTGATTTTCTAAGTGAAAATAAATACATATCATCTGGAGAGAACAAACCTTTGCACATTCAATTCACAATTACTGTTTATTTGCTGAATTCGACATATTGTAAAAAAATTGTACAAAACTTGCAAAGAAATTGGTCATGCAGAAAAATGGGAAAGACCTCCGTACTCCCAACGCCTCCTCCCTGGGACCCTTGTTAGACAATCAGTGTGATGCTCAATCGCTTTACTCTGGTCATGTGATTGTTGTGCACAACTAATCTCACTCTTTCATTCCTGTGGGGACTGTTCATCATCTTACCCTCCATTCTTCTCTGCATTATTGATGTGATGAAGGATGAACAGAGAGCCATTGATTTTTTCCCTCATGTACAGTATGCATCTCTGGCACAACTAATGGTATTTAGCCATTATACTGAGCATGACTTTGTACTGAAGCAAATCTAATAATTTAGAAGCTACTTCCTGTAGTCATCGTCAGTACAGGAAGTAGTCGAAACATGTCAAGCATGTAACAATAACAATTCTGTCTTATGAAAATAATGTTAAAAAACATAATTACAAGAAGACAGTATGAACTTTTTGACTTTGAATAAACTGAACACATTTTAGAGGCTTAGTAGTCTGTGTTATTAGCATACATGCTTATTTTTTACTAACCTCATTTCCAGAAAAGTTGGAATATTTTGTAAAATGCAGTAAGAATCTGTGATTTCTCTTGCACTTTTATTTAACTGACACAAAATTATTTCCAGTGTTAGCTCTGACACACTAAATATAAACTCATTTAGATTGTGATATGTGCAGTATACATCTATAAAGCTGGGACAGATATATTTACCACTATGTTCTATCACCTTTATTCTAACAAAACTACCCATTTGGGAATGAAGGATACTGTTTTTTGCAGTTTTGCAAGGAAACTTCTAGCTGTTCTTACTTCAGCTGCTTGCCTGCTCTTCATAATGCACCATATATTTTCCTTAGGAGACAGATCTGTACTGCTGACTGCTGTAGTGCATGCAGAATGAGACCTGAGTATAATGAGAGCATTGTTTTTTAGAATAACCATGAACTTCCTGGGATGTTTGTACCATAACAGATGTTAATTTTGCAGATTTCGCTGATAATAGTCTGTATAGTCCATTCTTTGTTGGCACAGTGTACTCAGCATTTATTTTCTAAAAACAAGCTGAAATGTGCCCTCATCTGATCAAAGCACATATTTCTCATGTCCTTCGGTCCATATATTTGCATGGATTTGATGTATGGCTTTCTCTTTGATGATGTAATTGAGTTTCAGTTTAGATTTATCGATGCAGCAGAAGACAAGTGTAACGTTTTCCCAAGAACCCATGTGACGGTTTTTATCACAGTGGCATGATGATTTCTCATGCGGTACTTTCTGAGGGCTAGAAGTAACTGCAGAATCATTAGTGGTTTCTGGCCTTGCCCTACACAGACTGAGATCTATCCAGATTTCCTTAAACCTTTTATAATATTATGAAACTTCATAGTAATTGATTTGATAAACAGTTTTCTCACTAAGTTAAGTTATCAAATTGTCTCCACATTTCAAAATGCCAAACTTAAGCAATAAGACTTGTCTTTATGTGATTTATCTGATTACCAGCAGCACTTCTTCATTAATCTATAATACAGTCATGGCCAAAAGTATTGAGAATGAAGTATTGGTTTTCACAAAGTTTGTTGCTTCATTATTTTTAGATCTTTTGTTTCTATGGTATACTCATAAGATGTAAAGACTTTTATTAGCAGTTAAATTATGTTCATACAGAGTCAATATTTGTTGGCCCTTCTTTTTCAAGACCTCTGCAATTCACCGTGGCATGTTGTCAATCAACATTTGGGCTAAATTCTGACCGATGCTTAGAGTTTGTCAGAATTTGTGTGTTTTTATTTGTCCACCCACGTTTTGAGAACTGCCCACAAGTTCTCAAAAGGATTAAGAGTTTCCTGGCCATGGACCCAATGTATTGTGTCCCAAGCCACTTCGCTAACTATTTTCCTTATTATATTTCTGAGTAAGCTCTGCACTGGTGGTGCCCCTATCCCACAACTGAATCAACTTTAGAAGAAGGTTCTGGCACTTGTTGGTTCTTCTTATGTGCCCTGAAGTATTCTTGAATCTCCTTGAACTTATTGATGGTGCAATAAATGATTTGTTTAGGTACCATCATACTAGTATCAGTATTGTTACCTGTGAAGCCTTCATTGTGCAAAGCAATGATGACAATGTTTTCACTTGCAGGTAACCATGGTTAACAGAGGAAGAACAATGATTTCAAGCACCACTCACCTTTTAAAGGGAACCCCGACTACTATGACAAGTTTGAGCTAAAATATGTACTGTGCTTTCAAAAATATATAGGCGGTATT
>JBBIGC010160366.1:0-16758 GCA_037576955.1 Lepidarchus adonis
GATATTTGTTTGCCAATACCCATGAGATACAGATCAGATCACAGTTTATGAGAAATATATGCAGAAAAACATGACATTCCAAGTTCCATATTCTTTATCTTGAATATGTACATACATGCATGTCTGTGTGTTTTTGGACAGAATATTGCAAGGTAGCACTTCAGAGACCTGTGCGCTGCAGCTTTTAACAAAAGTACCCTCCATTAGATACACCAAGACATCTTGTTTTGACTGGTTTCCACATAAGAGAGTCTGCATGGTTTTAATTATTCCAAATTATCAGTACTTCATTGAAAATTGTTACTCCCATCTCTGAACGTACGGTAATTGTAAGAGCCTTAATGGACAGTAGCTGCCCAGACTCTGAAATACACTAAATGATATGATATCAAAAAGACCACAGCTCTGCCCAGATTGATATTTCCCCTGCCCCGAATTCTGCCTTAGCTTACGGGCAAATAAGCTCGCCCAGCATGAGCAGCGCCAATGAACGTGTTGCAGTACTGATTACCATCTGACAGTCCTGTTTTACATATTACCAGGTGTAGATCTTGATATGGAGAAAACCCAACTGCTGACAAGAAGAGAGGAATACAATGTTATTGTACAAGGTTTACTATGGGATAAAACAATGGTGTTGATGGTGAGGGACTTGCTCCTACAATCAGTAATGCTAATTGGGCATGCTAAACCTGCTCTGAGAGCATCTTCTGTGGCTGGAATTTCTCACTCTAGCCTATGCGTAGTGAAGGAGGACCACAGGCCAAGAGCTTCTAAATACGGAGGCTTCTAACAGGCAAGGGAAAAAGCACAACCACATTCTCTTTAACCAACACAACTTCTTGACACTTAGAGACTCGTAAACTGCGAGACAACCACAGCTTTGAAAAGCTACTTCATTAGCAAACCAACAAAAAGACAAAGCCTGTATGGAAATGTGTATTATGTCTGCTACATTAAAAGACAGGAATAGAACAGTGGAAAATATCCTCCATTTATTTTAAAAAGTGCATTTGTACAAATGAAACCCTGAATGAGCCACATTTCACACAATTCCAGTCTGTCTGTGGTCCAACAATGTAATGAAACAAAAGAAAATAATTCCAAGCCTGCCATACTGTTTCCGGACCTCTGCCTTACACTCTTTTCCCAAGAGCTACAATCTGTGCCAGGGGCAGATGGGCATGCTCAGCGTGTCTACAGCTCTGTATCTTACATCACCTTTCTCTCTAAAAGCCCCAGTCCATGATCATGAATAATTAATGCCATGAGCTCATGCAACACCCCTTCCTTGATGACTGGCATTTGTGGTTGCCAGGTGATAGGACTGGCAATACTGGCAGTTGTTGCATCTCAGCTTACAGACACCTGATCGGGATCTCATCGCTGACTCCATTGTGGAGGACTGCAGACCCCCTGCTGAGTCAACTCAATGAGACAAAAGAAAAAGGCGAGTGCCGGCTCACTTTTCAGCAGCTAGGATGTCCATGAAATGTGGATTTGGAAGAGACAGGAATTGGCATAAGGGGGTTCCTCTGTTCGTAGGCTTCCAGAGAATTTCAGTGCAATCCACAAGTTTTCCGTCCTCCACTGAAGGATGCTTGCAACGCTGCTATTTTGCCATTTTTCCAGACGCCCTCACCGCCCCACCACTTCTCTTGTGTTGAGCTCTGGTAGGATCATTCCTGTGGCTTGTACACAAAGTCTCAATTTCCATTTACAAGGCTCATTCACAGGCCTGTAGTCAGAGAGGTGAATGTGAGGCATTCTGCGTAAACCCACAGGCTATACCAAATAACTTTATTTTTATACAGCCTGTTTCAGATTATTCAACAAAGACACAGGCAATGAGTCAATTAATTCATCATAATTAGCTCATATGTAAACCAAATCATGTCAAAACTGGATAGAGAAATAGGATATCTGAAATGCTCAACAACCAAAAAGGGCTAATTGCAGAAACTTTACAGAGCAAAGCATTTTCATATACAATATTTAATATGCTTTTCTAATCAGTAAGAATTTCAACCACACAAAAACAATGTTAATTAATTAATTAAGAATTTAGGGGGATGGAAATATGGGCTGGTGCTGATACTCTTTAATTTAAATGTTAGATCTACCAGTGTGCAGGTGATAATCACTGTCTGAACAATACTGTGGCATCTTCATTTTTAGTTTTTTTTTTTCTTCAAATAGAATTTAAAGTATCAGCTGAAGTTTACATGGTGTAAACATATAATAGTGAAATGTCCAACAGAAATGGTCCAAAGTTAGAATACAATCGTTCCACCACCTCAGGACTCTGAGATAAAACAAAATGTTGTTTAGGTCCAACAGTGATCATATGCGTAAAAAGAAAAATATTATTTTTAATTATCTGGCTAAAGGTACAAAAGGGAGTAATACCACACCAAAAAGAACAATAAATGGAGGGCAAAAAAATTTAAATAAAGAGATGCGAGTGAAAAGAACTAGGGTATTGATATCACAAAATGCTCAGAGAGTCATAATGGCCACAATTTATTACAATAACAATAAATATTTACATATTACCCTAAACTACAAAGAACAATTTAAGAAGTTCCACAAGTGGAACATGAGGCTACACTAATACACCAAAACCAAAAAACATTTTGAACATTTTCTTCTTCAAGAGTACAATACTATGATGGTGAATGTAGCGCTGGGCAGTATACTCCAAGTATAGTCTTTGCTATGTTAAAAATTGGTTTAAAATAAAGAGTTTGTTGTTAAACTTTTGTTTAAAAAAAAGTTTGCTATATTATACTTTGGTTTAAAATAAAAGCATTTACTATATTAAGATTTGGCTAAATGCATTATATTGCTGTAATTATATGCAATATAGGGCTGAATTTATCATTTACACAGTGATTTAGAGAAAATTTCAAGGTATCAAGACATATATTGTGTATTGCAATATAGCCTAAAAATATTGCAATATTATTTTATGTCATATCGCCCAGCCCTAGGTGAATGCTACGTATGGAACTAAAGTGAGAATTACATATTGAATGACTGTAGGCATGAGTGTAAAAACAGATAAAGAATATTCAAATTCAACAAAAAAAGCCTAAAATGTTTCTGAAAACATGGAATACATGGAACAACAGCCAGTCAAATCTAGGAGACCTGCCAGACAATAGCCATATCAGAGAAGGCATCTCCTCAGAACAAAACATCCTTAGGTAGAATAATGACAGGAAGTAGGGCCAAAGAGGGAGCAAGAGCATGAATTCATCACTGGGTTTCAACCAGTACAAGTGAAGTCAATGAACAATGCAATGAACACACGGCTACATGTTCTTCTTTAGTCACGACAACTTATTTCTCCACAAAAGCAAGGCCTAGGGGAACGTAGGTAAGAGCAAAATGTGTTTCAACATTGTTTTGATATGAGAGCTTCATTTGCATAGACAAGGTCGTAAGGAAGGAACAGTAATCACTGCCAGACTGGAAGCAGGGCTGAATTAAGACTTGAAGGAATACGGACACAGACACACACCGCATGTGCACCTCATCTGGTGTGCTCAGGAGAGGACATGGATGGAAATTTCAGGCTGTCAGAACAGCTAGACTCAACTGCACAGAAGCCCAAGGCCAGGTAGAGTTAAGATGAGTCCTGCCAACACCTTCCCAAACCAGCAGCTCAAGGGGGCTAAGCCTGTCTGCCTCCCGCTCCAGTTTCATGCATTAAACAAACATAAATGGGGAACTCGCATGTTGGGGCCTATAAAAGAGAAGGGCTTAAGATCAATGAGAAAAGACACAATAGGGACAAAAGTATTGGGACACTTGGCCATTACACCTACAGGAACCTGTAACATAATGTACATGCTAAATGCTACTGCACTACCATCTACGTACTTCTAACAATCTACTGTAAATAGGAAGCGCCTCACTTTCAATTACAGTTATGGTGTTCGCACTACTGCCATAACTGTTCATAGGTTTGTTTTTAAATTCCCACAAGTCATTTTATTTTATTGCGAGAAACAGCATTTTGATTCTCCTGTTGTCATGTACATAAACCACGCCCACTTCACCTCACTTCACAAACCAACAATGGCGGAACAAGTATTGTGTTTAGAGGCAGTTCTCAGACAATAAGATCATATCTTCAAGTTCAAAATCAACTTTTTTCTGCATCTTTTAGACATTGAAAGAAATTGCCAATGACGAAGATTACGTGCAAGACGACAGCTGAGATTTATAATCACTTCTAACTTATTTGCCTTTTCTAGTCTTTCAAATGCCCGCCCACACCCAATGACATCACAGGTTCCCGGCCTCAGAACCAGGAAAATTAAAAATTTTGGCTCAGAACCGTCACCAACTTTGTTTGCAGTGGAAAAGCACAGCACCGGTTCCAAAATTGTGAACCAGTTCAGAACGGCATCAGTCAAGCTCTTAAACACCAAAATCATCTCAGTAATATAAGAATGACATAATAAAATTAAAAAAAAATAAGTCCTTTAACATAAAACTTTATTGCACATGGTGTAGTCTATTGCACTGTACTTTTCAGGTTGCAATGGGGGGAGATTAGTTGACATTCAATGTCCTGACCACAAGAGGGGAAAAACTGCTATTTAGTCCATTTGTGAATTTGATCTATTTGATTAAGAGGTATGTCCCAACACATGTATCCATAAAGGGTTTCGGAAACATCTGAAGCTTAGCATTATGCTTGGTGATGCAAGGCTTGAACGCAGCTACTTGGCAGAAACCCACTTCACGAAGCTTCTAGCACAGGGGTGGGCAATTCTAATCCTGGATGGCCGGTGTCCTGGACAGTTTTGTAGTTCCCCTCCTCAAATGCACTCACTAAACCTGGTAATTAACAGGTGAGTTGAACCAGGTGTGCTTGAGCAGGAAGATCACCAATCTGTGCTGGACACCGGCCCCCCAGGATCGGAATTGCCCACCCCTGTCCTAGCACACAGTTTTGGCACGGACACAAATGCCAGAGGAAGCCTGGAAATCTGCAGTTATTGAGTCAAAAGCAATGGTGACTTTAACGTATGGCAACGCTGGCCGACACACTGTTACTTCACATGGTGTGATACTAGTTTATGCTGTTCTTACACACGCTTCACCTTTGCAATATCACTATTACTTGACTGTAGAATATCTAACAGGGATGATTTTCTGACTCAGTCTTTCACAAATGTTGGCAAACCTGACTGCATGACCAGGTACTTGATTCCTACACCTGTAGAAATGGGTGTGGCTTAAAGATTAAGAGGTATGTCCCAATACATGTGTCCATATAGGGAATCAGAAAGATCATTTAGAATGCAAATATGTGTCACTGTGTTATGATCAAAAGGTACAGAAATGGAATGAAACCCATATTTGCTCCCTGGGCTACACTGTAAATTAGCATTTTAATGCATTTTAGAATTGCGTTACACTGCCTTGACTAATGTGAATTTTCCCTTTATTGCTGCTGTAGAGGAAATTCCCAGATGAGGTTTGCGAAGCGGGTGGTGAGTTTTTTGATTCTGATGTTTCAGCTACAGCTTTTGTGCTACCTGCTGGCTTATTGAAATGCCTAAAAGAAAAGTCCCTCTCCCTCCATCCATTTTTTATACTCCCCTTGCACCATGCAGAAGTTACAGCAACTCATTTAATATACACAGAAAAACCGAACAGCAATAACAAATTCATCAGCTTTATGAATTAATTTAATCTGATTGTGTCTACTAATTAATTAATAAAGCAAAACTACAAAACAGCCTTTCACTCCTTGAAAGGGGATACATCCTTTGTTGTGAAAAGTTTCTCTTCAAAGCTTCTTTCAGTTCTTGCTGCACTAGTGCAGAAGGCAAAATAACAGCAGTAGAAATTCCATTTCAGGCTTCTTTTACATCTCAAAACATCTTAATTGTCTATGTCACCTATATATTATTATTGCGAAATAGTCTTTACTACAATTTCATCTTCTAGTTCCAAGAACTTAGTGTGGTAGTTCTCAAAGAATAAAGGTCATACAGCCCAATGCTTTCTAACTGGTTTTGTAAATGTTTGAGAGATTTAATAAATGATGGGCACAGAAAGCTGATGTTTGCGCAGTTTTCTCAACAGGTTGTCATGCACCACTGTCAAGCTCATGTGCCATACTTTCCTAAAAGACCTTTTGCAATCTTGCACTACAAAAAGCTTCTGCCATGCAAACATTTCCAAGGATCTTTCATCAATAACCTTTTAAATGTTTTCCCTCTGTCAGTAAATGATGAATATCTTAACTGAGCCAATAAAAAAGCCAAAATTCTACAATTTGATCATGTTACTGCCATCAACGGATCGCTGTTTGTTCAAAAGAAACTCAGTCACAATAAAGCAGCAGAAGTCTATTACCCATTAATAGAAATGTGGAAAACTGCTGCAGCGGCACTGAAGCTGGATATGCAGCCAGAACGCTGACTGGCCAGAAAGAGACAGCAGCAGTAGCAGTAACATGAGGCTCTCATAGGGGAGAAGCCTACAGGGAGGATCACATAAGCAAGGGATACAGTATAGAAACTGGGGGATGGGGGATGTCAAGGACAGAAAGAAACGAAGAAAGCAAATGTCCTAAAAATACAGATTATATTCCCTTCAGTCAGGCGGAGACATTTTCAGCAGTAACTAAACAGCAAATACTTGGTTTCGGAATGAACCAGGTTTATTAATGCCCTGATATGACTTGTTACCTAGTTTTGCAATGGACCAGTCTGAGAACTGGTTTAAGCACATTAAGAAAATTCACCAATCCAAAAAAGAAAAAGCCAGGCAATTGGCTGTGTTATATTGGATGTAATGAGCTCCTCCATCATGGAGTCCATTTAGAGGTTAAACAGATGTTGTTTCTAAGTAAAAACTGCCATGCTGTAAAATGTTATAGACTTCATTCAAGCCTCTACCAAACGTCCATCCATTTCAGATTGTGGGGAAGCTAGAGCCGATCCCAGCTGACTATGAGCCAGGGCAGTGTTCACCATGGACAGAAGGCCAACGTATCTCAGGGCAACACAGAGACAGACAACCATTCACATAAACACCCCTATGGGCAATTTAAAGTAGCCAGTCAACCTAAACCACAAGCCTTTGGACAGTGGGAGGAAACTGGGGAACCCAGAAGAAAGGAGAGCTTGTAAATGGCAAACAGAAAGGAATCTGTGGCTGAGCCGAGGATCGAACCCGGTACCTTCTAGCTGTGAGACGACAGCACTAACCTCTGCACGTCTGACGTTTTGAAATATAGAGTATTTGTCATAAGACATATGCTTAGTTTTCCTAACTTTAACACCACCTTTGTTGCAGTAACACCACAAGATTGTTAGACATCACACTTTAGGAAGCAAGTTTATTTAGATAACATGTACAAAGTGTAAAGAAAAAACTTGGAAGCATCATAAAGACATGTAGAGGCAGCTCATAAACATACAAGTATTACACAGATAAACTAGATCCGTCAAACATTTTTGGACAACTCTGCTTCACTGCTAATTCTGATCAAGTGATATGATCCCACATCTAAGCTCTGAAACGTCTCTCAAGTGTCTGCAAATGTATAAACTATCACCGTGTACAGTAGACAAAATGACAAAATTAGGACAGTTCAGCTGTTTATAACACTTTTTTCAAAATGTATCGTGATACATATTGTTGCCCCTGTATTGTGATACATATTGTATCATGAGGCTGTCGGAAATACCTAGTACCTACTCTAGTAGGTACTAATCAGTGCATGCCGGGGATCACCACAAGAGATGCCTTCTGGGAGATGTTCTGACTCATCTGGTTCAAACTGGTTCTAACACACCAAATTCAACAGCTGACTGTTCACCTGCTGTCTAATGTACCCCCCTCCCCCAACAGGCTTTGACAAGACAGCAATATATTCAAATGTTATTCCCTTCCTCTGTTCGTGGTTTTAATGAGGTGGCTGATCTTTGTATGATTATTGGATGAGAAGTGGGGAAGAATATGCCATTTTTGGGTGTTGGTACATTACAGATACTGGTTGCATCACTGCAATCACTGCTGTGTTTTATGTAGCTTCATAGCCCTTAGTAACATCTGCCATGTTCTATGGTAAGATTTTCAACTCCAGTCTTACCTGTTAATAGTCAGTGTGACAATTATACACGTACTATTATGTGGACAGTTTTTTATATGATTACAATAAAATGAACATTACACACGCATACTGATATTAAAAACTTAATTTAAACATGTAAAGTTTTTAGGTTTGTTTTTCCTCCCTAATAAAACCCTAATACCATGATTAACTAACCCTTCATCATGGTTTATCATCATCAGTTTGCATATCAGCACATTCTTACACTGTACGATGAAAGAAGACTCATCTACATACAGGATGAAGACAGTTCCCTGGTGTTTCGCTGAGGATACATGACTTTTTCAGGCACAAACCTACGCTGAAAATGATCACCGGAAACAGCACATGGAAGACCTCAGGAGAGGCTGCTGGATAAACATAGGCTCTGTGGTCCCTCAATCTCAGTTCCAGGCAGTGGCACTGGGCCATGAGAGAGGAAGCTGGGGAGGAATGGGGGCAGGGAAGGAGTATTTCATTGCCTGAAGGACAGTATAGACTCACAGCAGTCACATGCACATCATATCCAGCTCATAATTCGTCCCCTGCTACAATCTGGCCTTGCATCGGGGAAATGAACAGGACCAGAAATCATCCATTACTGAAAGAACATGATGTGACGAACACTGCTACTGAGATTGTGTAAAAGGGTCGATAATCAGGGACTGAGAGTGGGACAATAATTACAGCAGCAGCAGGAGATATTGTTTTGGAGAATTCTGAACTTCCCTGGCAATTCAGACGACAAGATCCGAGTAAACGGCAGAGGTTGGAAGCAGACAGAATTGAAGATTTATTCATTTCCAGAGGACAAATTTTAAAATCACTGAATGATTAACCACATCACTAAGGGCAACAAGAAACTCCTGATCATGGTTTACACACGCCGGCACACTGTAAATAGATGGAAGTGGCTAGTGTCTGAAGCATGTATGGCCTTGGAGCATGTTTAGCAAGCAAACACTGCTACTGAGAGCACAACCCAAGTAACACAAGGGCTGTGAACCAAAGCTACGAGCTGCCTAGTGTCATTCACATCCCCCAAACACACAAGGGCAGATAGAGTACAAACTAATGGGTCATTGAGTCAGAGACAGCAAATTGTCCTGTTTTACTCATAATACTGCACTTCCTGACATGAATACGCACATTGTTGGAGTACGAACATGTGTCCAACAGCATCTTCAGCAAACCACAGGCTGAAGTTTAAACAGTAATCAGATTACTTGGTTGTTTTCTGTACAATTGGTCATTTTATAGACAAACATGGACAGAAAAAAGTGGTACATCTGTGGTAATGTCTGAAGTGGCCAGTGGCCAGTAAACTGCTCAAATAATTGAACCAAATGATCATTTGAAGGAATTATTCTCAATAAACAGGTATGCAAGCTGTACCATAAAAGTAGAACATTCACTAAAGAGAGATCCATGAGATTAATGCTACAGTTGATGTACAAGCCACAGAAAGGCCTTACGCTTCTCTAGTATATGGTAAAAGGACAGTGTGGCTACTTCACTACCATAGTGACCATCTATAATTACTACATGGCAAAGTCAAAAGACAGCAGAGAGGAAAAAGAAAATTATCCGGCTGTGTTTTTCAGCCCAAAAACGGTCCTGTTGGCAGCACTTGCGGCCAATAGCAGAGAGCGCCTGACCCTTGCACCATCTGTCTTGGGGATGGTGAGGTCATGACTGCTCCTGAGCCAGAAAATGACATCTGACTAAAAAGAGTTTCGGTTCAACTCCCTGAGAAACACAAGGGAGGATGAGAGGTGGAGGAAAAGCATAGAATTAAGTAGGACTGAACAATTTTTGGAAAATAACTAACGTTTCAGACCAATACAGCAATTTAAATACAATTTCTTTACTAAAATTATTATTCACATTAAGAACCATACATCACTTGCACCTTAAATGGGCAGCATATAATGTTAGTCAAAAAAATAAAACACTTCAGTTTGAATTTTTTGTTTAGTTTCATCAATCCAAAAGTGAATGAACTATTTCAGAGCTAAAGTTGGAACCTTTAGGCCTTGTCCACACAAGAGTCTGAATCAAGCGTTTTTCTGACGTTCGTGGCATCAGGTGAGTGTGGAGTGAATGCCCAAAGTGTTCCTGCATGGTGGAGATAATTACTCCATCCACAGGAGCTTTGAGAGCTGGTGTTTGTTTGGCTGCCAGTTCGGATGGTGTAAAATAATAATAATAAATAAATAAAAAATAAAGAACATTTGCTTGGCCTCAGTTTCTACCAAAATCCCACAAAGAAACTTCTACATTGTGTTTACATGTCATTAATCTACCATTCAGGAGGAGCGACTATACCCCTATGATTCTTCACACACTGTGCATGGCACCAGCAAGTTTTTCTCTGCCTACATCACTGTATCAGGAGTATTTTAACATACAGACATGAAAGTTCAATTTTAATAAAGTTATATATATATATATAATAAAAACATCACAGTATGCAGAGGATTATATGTATTTACTCATTCATTTATTTATTGTGAAACCAAAAAAGGATGAACCTGGACTTCCTCATTACTGCTCCCACAGGTACAAATAGACAATCAAACATCAGTAAAAAACGCCTAAGTAGCTTATTAGGAAGCTCATTTTCCAAGATTTGAATGCCTGTGTGGACAAGGCCTAATTACATGGAATTTCTGCACTATGCATTGAAAATGAACAAAGTAATTCCTCATCAGCCTGATGTGCATTGGTACCTGGTAGGTAGTGCTTTGCCCTTTACTATCAGTAGCCTATACGCTTAGGCCACACATAAAAAACAAACTATACCTACAAAGATTTACTTATTCCACATGTCACAATATAATACAATGACACCGGTTATGCCACATATTTATTGCCAATTTACTTAAATATTTTAAAGTGACTATACTACATTTCAAGGTGGTATGTGATGAAGCATGTACATAATGACAAATTGTCAATTTAATAATACCGTATTTCCCCAATGATATGCCATGTCTTACACATGGATTTTGCAAACCTGATATTGAGTGCGACTTGCTTTAATGGGCAGTCAATCTAAAAACATTCACTAAAAGTATAATTCAGTACAAAGACGACATCCCCAAATGATTAGTTGAATTTAAATGTACTGTTCACTGCAGCACTGAACAGTTCGAAAAGCAACGCAGAGCAAAGATAGATCAGTGACAGGTTACTATAAAATGCGGAACATGGAAAGCGTCATTGCTCATCATGCTCACCCCGCGACCGTAGTTGGAGGCCCACTAGCTTGGCTGAGTGGCAGCGACACTCAGGGTAAATCCCCAACTTCGAATATGAACACTTCTTCAGAACCAGTCAGTGCAGAGACTCACATCCGCAGGCTACAGCTCCTTCCATCTGTTCACTCACAGGCTACAACTCTGCTAAAAACGCCGCTCTTTCCACCCATTTCCACCCGCACTACACACCTGTTCTCAGCTCCACACACTACACAATCCATAATGCATTGCTCCCCCCACAACACAACACTTCACTTTACTAAGTATAACCTCACAATCTGGTTGTCATATTCGGGTGAGAAAAAGACGCAAAACCCCTTACTTTGCTGCTGGAAAACAGCTTGGCACAGCTCTGTCATGCAGCAATGTGAATTATCCATCACAATGTAAATGATCCGTCTACATGTAAATTCTTCAGTATAAAATTAGCAACACAGAAATGTAAAAATTAATTACCTTTCTTCAAATCAAATAAATGTCAATTGCTGCTTTGCTGTCACTAATGTTAGACATGTTCATCTCGGATATTACAGACGATGCCTGGAGCGTAAATTCTGCAGCATAGTTCTTGCATTGGATCGTGATATTGGTAAGTTCCAAATTTGATAAATTTAATTGTTTATGCTCAACTATAGTATAATGTTGCGACCGGTATAGAGGTGCAAAAACATCCAGGGGTCAAGTTGGATGCTTTTACTTCAGTTTAGTAAATTCAGTAACACTGCGGCTAATGACATGGGGAGGGTCATCTTTTTATCTTTATTGTGTGTAAATACTTTTTATATATATCTTTTTTGTATTAGTATATTATTCTATTTTTAGCCTTACTTTATCTCACCCATAACTGTTTTACTTATTGTTTCTTCTTAATACTCTGTTTGCTGCTGTAATGTGAAATTTCCCACTTGTGGGACAATAAAGGATTATCTTATCTTATCCGTTTTTAAAACATAAATCAACATTTTCTGCGGCTTATAGAATTGGGCGGCCTATAATGTGGGGTGGCCTATAGTTGGGAAACTACAGGAACATATTTTATGTAATAGATTACTCCTCTTACTAGCCAGCACAAGCTGTTTGTATTGACTTAACTATTAGGGTTATCCTGCAAGCGCATAGCGAAGTCCAGATGTTGCCTTACTGGCAGTTTGAGAAGATGCAGGGGTGCTTCACATGACATGGAAGAAACGTGTTCTTCAGCTTGGTAAAAGAAGGCAAAAGTGGAAGACAATACTGGTGTTATGTGGGAGTGATACTACTTTAATAAACCTATAATAAGAAGACTAAACAGGGTTGGAGGGGGGGGGGGTGTTGAAAACTGGAATAGTTTGCTCTGAGGAGCTGTTCAGAACACAGGTGACACAGGATTGAGGCAATAGCTATGATGGAGACCATATGTGAGAATGTGCTACTGTTAAACATCAAAACCAACCCGGCATTCAATGCAACATCAGTTATCCAAAAAAATCTCATCACTGTAATCTAAGCAAGACAAGAAGATGCTGTAATGCAAGGCTTAGTTATTTGAGGTGTTATGTAACGTCTGTAGGTGTAGGCTAAACCATTACGCTGGCTCTAGACCAGGATAACTGAGTTAGCATACTTCAAGTAACAAGGTAGTGAAGAGCTACAGGAGCCTGGGTGGGGTTGTTTCACAATGAGCTGCAGGATAATTGCCCGTGTTACACAGCTTAGCTGTTGGGCAAGGAAACAACCCTATTAGACTCGCTAAACACCACTGCCAACAAAAAGCCATCATGTTTCACAGGAATTTCCTTCCCAAGAACTCCCGCTTGGCCTGCTCCCTTTACATAACTGGGGTAGTTCACCTTTTTACCCCAAAAGTGCTGAGAACAGGATTTATATAGAGGGGGTTTGTCTTACAGAGCCTATATTCTACATATTAACCCCCCTCACCATTCTGAGATCTACTTCTGATGTTGGTGTGGGTTTATACATCTGTTCTGACTGACAGTCCTGTATCAGGCCTCATTCAAAAAGCAGCATGCACTGAAACACTTCAGCATGACTTCCCCATGAATAGCTGGGGGTGAATTATTGTGGGAAAAATAGGGATGTGTGTGGAAATGTGGTTTGTATTCATGACACCAAAATAATGAACTCAATTTGCCTGGCAGCGACACTGAGATCACAAGCACAAGCATTTATTTGAATGTTAGAAATGAATACTATGCGAGTTGTCATGGCAAAATAAGCACCAGTTGTCAGCTGGTAATCCTGTTTCAGCCTTTGCAAGGAATGTAATGATCGTTTTGCTTCATTAATATTGATGTTGCCTCATTTGGCCAACAGCAACGTTAAGGATTTACCATTGTCCTGTTTAAAGGTGCACTTGTGTGTCTGAGGCATCAAAGCAGAGAGCAGAAAAGAAGACAGTTGGTTAATATCAGGAAGTTGGTAAGATCGAGTTCTGTAAACAGCTCTATGCTCAGGCCCCACTCACAAGTAGCCAGGTATTTTTGAAAAATTTCTGTTTTTTTTTTTGTTTTGTTTTTGATTCTGTCGACACTAGCATATTTGTAAAAATATCTTCGTCTATACGTAAACGCAAAAAAAATATTTCAAACCTGGTCAAAAGCATGCAAAACCATCTTGTGTAACCTCTCATCAGCTAAATAATAAACATCTCTGTGTGACAGTGTCCGTGTTTAATCTGGTAACCCCATCAGAAGCTCAGTGTGACGCCGGTGTTCTTGGTTATGGAGGGAAAGTAACTGTGGGGAATGTGTAAAACACGTCAAAAGTGTTAATAGCGAAGATACGAGCAACAGTATTATGTCCGTGAATATGACCTTGCTCATGTAAACCAAAAGTGTGCAGTGTGACATTGTGTATACACGTGGACAAGTAAAATGTCCAAGTTTTTTGTCAAAACTGCAAACAGCACCTTGGAAGATTTTTGAAATTCTCAGTTTTCAGGGACCAAAAATGTTATATGTGGAGAAAGCACAATTTCCAAAAACAGCAACATGTGGACGGGGCTTCAGTCATCATTCTATCTTGAGAGCAAGAATGTTTCTCATTTTTTCCACGACGAGTTAAAGGGCCACTAAAAGCAACGTATGATGCTTTTATGCCTTGATTACATCTCATTACTGACACATAGTCACATGCCTTTGTAAAAGGTCAGGTCTCAGAGACCACAGATAGAAAACAGCAAAAAAACAGGGGGAGTCACTATAATAAATCTGCCTGTTCTAGCAAAGAGAGGCCTGTGTGTTAGCACATGTTAGACTTGGGTATGCTTGCGGTGGACAAAGAGACCTCAGAGTGTTGTGTCATAAAGATAAAGCCAGAACGCTGACATGACCGAATGTCTGTCGAAAGGTAAGATGTTTCCTCCATTGCTGTGAGACTAATAAATTTAACAAGCTACTTGGCTCACTATCGACCTTTAGTGTTAATGTAGAAATCACTTCTCCCAACCCTTTTAACCACCAACCACATCTTCATAAAAGATGACACAGTGCTGTAGGTGTGATGCAGGACACAGCATTACTTACTGTGAGCACAGGGTTGACTTGTTAACAAAAATAAGGTGAGACACTTTTTCTTTCACTGCACATTAAAGATTGCGTTTGGATTCTGGGAGGCACATTGGTTACTGTTTAAACAGGAAGACTGTGAAACTAGCTTCCACCCTTCAACCTAGGTTAGGATGAGAATAAAGCCTGGACGCAGAGGTGGACAATGTGTAAACGGATGGGACGTCCCATGGGGAAACGATTCGTTGAAAAAACAAGCACAAGGAGAACAAAACTGACTGCTCCATCTTCAAATCACCCTTATTGCTATCATCATATATTTCTGTAACTTTCATTATTTTAATTCTGTATCTCTATTTTCCATCCATTTTAAAGATTATTATATTTTTCTTTCCTGTAATGTATGCTCTATATTTTTAAAAAGCATATTGAAGGACCTACATGTATAATAATGTGTTTTATAAATAAACTTGCCTTGCATATAGAACACCAGAGCCAGTATTGACAAAACAGTCATAAGAAGAACTGATCTTGTATCTGATTGCTCCGTGTTTACGCCAGTCATCACAAAAATTGTAGATGAGCACTCCTTCTCCTAAAGTAGTTTGTGGAAACAAAGCCTACTGCTTAAAATGGTTTGCCATTGTATTTAGCCAACTGTGTACTTTATCGCTCACAGTACATAAGTTGTACTTTCTCCTAAACTGCATCCAGATCCACATCAGGGGTGAGTGGAATTTTCGCAGAACTATCTCTTTATGATTGCACAGCCATGAGTTGGATCATGTACAAATGGAGGACCACATCTGAAAGTGGTTCAAATCGGATTCATAAAGTCAGCCCAAACGCTTCTGAAAATAGCAAATCAGGAACACATTAATGCAGTAAAACCAAAGTGTAACACTTCCGCCCTTTAATGTCAATGTAACCAATGTGACACAGATCTGATGTTTCAATGCAAAAATCTGAACTTTTCAAAGCAGATGTGTGAGACTCTCAGATGTCCGCCCAAACTGGACACTTATCACACTGGGGTGGAACTTGTCACAGAGGCCATGATGTATTATGACATTTGGACCATGATACAATATTATTGCAATTCTTCAGCACAAGTGGTGCGTTATATATTAGAGTCTCTGCAGCCACCTTGGAAACTCTGACTTCCTTTTTCAATGTCTGTGGTGACCCAAGAGAAGGAGTTCTTGTGCTTTCTTATGGACCTTGATGGCAACGACTCGAAAGTAGATATATTTAACTAAACAGTTAAGCAAGTAAATAAAGATCATTGGAGGTAGAAAATGTTGCAACTTTGTGCCAGGAAAATACGACAATACTAAACTGGATCTTTATTTCTACCCACTACACCCCATATGCAGCTTTGTGCTCAGGTTCAAACCACAAGCTTTTAGCAAAGTAATTTTTGTGATGAAAATTGCAGTGTCAATTTTCATTTGCTGTTGTTGATAAAACATGGAATGTGTGTTATTCTTTGCTCATACACGCATCGCTGATTTGTACACATACAGGTCATTTCAGGTTAAGGTCTCTTCACAGTAATGAAGTGGATGGAAGGGTTTTTTTATAACAATAATAATACAAATAAGAGAAAGTAGAAAGGCTGGTAATGTGCACATTATAGAGTCACTGCAACTTGGAAAGCCAGATCTCAACCCAAAATACAAGACAAACAAACAAATACACATTAGCCAACAAACGACTTCATGTATTAACACATACAATGAACAGACTGCTATCACAGTTCCAGACACATACCCGTCAGATTTCATCTCTCCCTTTCTTTCCTTCCTTCCCCTCCTCTCTTACACACACACACACACACACACACACACACGCACACACA
>JBBIGC010160401.1:0-16753 GCA_037576955.1 Lepidarchus adonis
GTGTGTGTGTGTGTGTGTGTGTGTGTGTGTGTGTGTGTGTGTGTGTGTGTGTGTGTGTGTGTGTGTGTCAGACAGTGGATGTTACTAATTTGGAATCGGAGATGATGAAACTGCAGACCGATATAGTGGATATTCAGAGACATCCATGGAGAAGTGGTGAAGCTCTGGAGTCACTGTAAGTAACTATACTATAATTTAATTACAGTATATAATTAAACACGTACAGAACATCGTAGTCTGTTATACTATAGATGATACTTGTGCACACATTGTATAATGAACTAATAAAATTGTCTGCAGAAGTTTTGGCACCCCTGGTTAATTTTCTACATGTAAATTGTGAAAGTGACTATTTGTCAGTGTGAACACAAAGTGCACCACAGTAAAATGTGTCCTCTGCATTTAACCCATCCACACATGGAGCAGTAGGCAACTATCGGGGAGCAGTGTAGGGAGATGGTACCTTCTCAAAGGTACCTCAAGGGCTGGGACTTGAACCAATGACCTTTCAATCCCAAAAGCAAGGTCCTGACCACTGGGACGCTAACCAATCAGATTAGAAACAAGAAGCATTCTCAGCCTGGGTTTTTATAGCTAGGGAAGCTGCTTTAATGTATAAAATATATAAGTTTATTAGTAAATATTAGTTTATTGGAATAAATATAGGCTAGCCTTTTGGCTTCTTTTTATGTGGACATTAAACTGCAGTAACAACAGTTGTGCTAATAATAGCAATAATAACAATTTTAAAATCCTTCTTTTTCTTCTACTTCTTCTTCCGCTTTCTCTTCTTCTCTTTATATGAAAATAATGATTTAATAATAATTATGATTTTGACCAGACTTCTTCCACTGCCACCTCCCCAAGCACAAGTTGCTTAATCCAAATACCCATCCAACCTGGTTTTTATTTACAGTTTGGCTTTGTTTTCTCAGGGAGGTAAAGGCAATGGAGTTATTTCGCAAGCTCAGAGAGAAACCCAGAGGTAAGGCAGCTTCATGAGCTCTGTTTTTTCACAAATAATAACAAATGATATACACCGCAAGAAGAGACAAAAAATCAAATAGGCATATTTTACCCCTCAAAAACATTATACAGAAATACCAAATGAGCGTACAGAATATAATAACATAAAATAATACCAAACTAAGAATAAAATAAAACCAGAAAAACATGTCTAACAAACATGTAAGAACTTTAGTGGACTTATAGCTTACACTGCATAAAAAATCAAGTTATTTGCATGTTTGCAAAACTGACTGAATGGTTTTTCCAGAACAGAACATTTTACACCAAACATTTGCTTTGCAAAATTCCTATGATGTTTGGCCAAAGATTTTATCTTAACAATTTAATGACACAGAAAAGCTGAAAAAATCAGCAGAAATGTGATGGCTATACTGTTGTGTATGTTTAATTAAATGAATGAAGAAGTGGAAGAAAAGGATATTACACATGTTTACATAACATTCGTGTTTTCTGGATTTTCTGTACCTGATCATTTTATGATGAAACTTACTTTACTGTATATATTTGCTTTATAAATGCAGAACATTAATTAAACAACCTTTTCTGATGTTTCCTCCTTAAGATCAGAGGTGTATAGGTGACTGTCAGGAGGTGGTGAAGCTGGTGGTCCAGGCAATACAGTTCTATGAGAAAAAACTTCGGGAGTTCTACACACACCTTAGGTTTGTTTGTTTGTTTATGTTTTTATGTTGGCATTTGCATTTGTATGCAAAGGCTGAGTGGACAAGACGAGCAGTCAGGTCATGAAGATGAACAGAATTGATATTATTGACAAAAAACAAAATCAAAGCAAAACCCAAATGAAAATACAAGAAACATCTATTGGTAAACACATAACTAGAAGATGCAACACTGTACAGACAAAAAATTTAAGGACAGTACTTTAGCATCTAAGGCAGAAACACAATTACCTATAAACATGATCCAAATGACACACACCTGGAAGATAGCACTAATCACCTGTGATCACTGAACATGTGGGAAACACCTGGGGACAATGGAAACTGGGAGAAGATCAGTGATGCTAGGGGAGACAGGAATAAGGATGGAGGCAGAGGGATCACAAGGATGAGTAAACAAGTGGAGATACTGGAAAGATGCAAAACATTATGAGAGTTGGGTTCCCACATGGGAAAGGAGCTTGGCTAGGGGTGGAGACACAACAGGAACGTTTAAAGGAGGTTAACAAATAGAAACCTGTAAAAACACAAAAGCTGTGTTCAGGAACCAGAACCAGAAGTGCAAAGAAAAGGGATGAGCGGGATGGAGGATGGGTGTGAGGGCATGTGGTCATGACAGGTGAGGAACATAACATTAGATGACTGACTAATTCGAGCAGGATGCATTTAAATTTGTTTTGTTTTTTATTTATGTTTGTGTACATGTGTGTGCCTGCAGTAAGACGGTGGTGTGTAGGCAGAGGGTGATGGAGTTGCTACCCCGAGTGAAAGGAGTGGTGAAGAGCATGACTCAATGTGAAAATTACCTAATAGACATGCAGAAAAAGAGGCAGAAGGAACTGTGGAACCTGCTTAAAGTGGCCTGTGTGAGTCACTCGCATACATGCACATATTCACACAGTGTTGTATTACTGTATTTGTGAGGTCTTATGATAAATCTAATGATACCAAAATGAGCCTTACTGTTAGCCTTAATGACATATTTGACTAAGTACATGTTTCTGCATAAAAGACCATGAGTAAACCAGCAGTTCATCATAAAGCCTTGTTTGGTTATATCAAATACAGCACTAAAAGTACCCACTTTTGCACAGTTTCACCAAAAGTTTGCTTCAAGTTGTATGTGCACTTTGCAGTTACACTACATAAATGGGAACTAAAACTATGAACTATTCATAATAAATAAAAACGGTAACAAACACATGCAATATTTTACATTATCTTCATGAATGTTTACAATAAACACATGAAAATGTCTACCCAATGTTCAATGTACACCCTTTTGCAATAACATTTCCAAATAAGAAAATGCTATATAATTAAATAAATTAATTAATTAATTAATACAAAAAAGGAATAAACACATACCGCATATGCCGCCGTATAATCTACCATATGTTATAGCTGATAATGAAAGATGAAAAGATTTACAACTTACTTACAGTGTCAGTTTTAACACATACAGGTCCAAAGGCATCAAAATGATGTCCTGTTGATTTCAGTTGTGATTAACAAGTTGTTGATCAACTGTAGCATTCATTCATGTTTAATATGGTGGCCTGAAACAGAAGGAAATGCACTTCTAACCCCAAGAGATCTTCAATCCCCTGTGAAGCCACATCCTTCTGTGGATAAGAATTGAAAAGAGCAGTTTGGCTTGCTGACTCTGGATAAGTAGGATGGCCCTCTGGAGCTTTGCCCACATTGCTCATCACTATTTAGTCACTCATTGGTGTTCGCTTCCAGAATACAGGCTGATCAGAAGCCAGTTTAGAGACCATTAAGTAGAAATCCAAATTATTCCAAAAGGTTGACAGTTTCATGTGGTTTTCAGAGCAAGGTTCGAAGTCCAGTTAGTGGGAGTCCAGATGGAGGGCGGACACCACCTTCCTCTGTCCCACCACCCTTACAGCATCGTCCTGTTCATTCTAGCAGTCTTCCTGTCCTCCAGCAACCGTAAGTAGAAGATGTTTACAAGCCTCAAATGGGTGTACATGGAAAGAAGAAGAAAAGTAGGATACAACATACAAAACTAGATGACAATGTTCAGTGCAAAACAAACTAAGCAATAATGTAACAATGTTTTTAGTGCATTGTTACACTCCTCTAGAAGTGTATTACTTACCTCAAAACCTTAAAAACCTTAATATTCAGGAGCATAGAGTAGAGAAAGTGACAGTCATTGTGAACACAAGATCCCACAAAGTTCATCACAATGAAATGTGACCTCTGCATTTAACCCATCACATGTGCACACACAGAGCAGCAGGCAGCACCCAGAGGCAGTGTTTAACTATCAGTTACCATTCACAATAAACAATGAGCTGCAATCTACAATTGCCTTGATGACACAACTTCTCTGTTGTATAGAGTTAACAGCTGCCATTTTTATTTATATTAATAATATTTGCAGATATAGTATTATGCCTTATATTATTATGAGAGGGGTTAGCTAGAACATTCACACATGGTACAGTCAATCAGCTGTCTTCTTTTCTGACTAAACCAGTGCCAAATTGTGGCTGAAAGGGGTCAGGATACAAACTAATTCATATAATTTTTTAAAAATTTCTTTCAGTCTTTGAACAGGATTAATACATTTAACAGAAAAATAACTTGCACACCTTTTCTACAAGTGAAAGTGTAAACTTTGTTTACAGGGCCTAGCATTTATGAATAATTCACCTAAAAGAAGAATGAATGAAAACATGCTGGGTTAAGTGAAACACATGGAGAACAGCTGTAACATTTACTATAATGTTTTCAAATGAATCCAGAACACATTTAATTCAAGATTGTTTGTAATAATTCTATAAGAAGCTCATTTCAACAGGTATTAGTAAAACTGGCCAGCTGTCACTGTAAGTTGTTTACAGTACCAACAGTGGAATTAAATTAAATAGGCGGAAACTTTTTATTTTCAAGTGTGATTATAAATGCAATGTCTAAACAGTTTTCATAAAACTGAAGAGATATAACTAAGCTGACTGTTTTTGTATTGCTTTGTATATTTCTCTGCAATATATATGTATTTCTGTAGAGAAGAGTCCTTGGTAGTAATTGAAGAAAGCAAGACATTTGAAAACCGTTTGCAGAGTCTGGTACAGGACACAATAAAGGAGACAGAAACCAGCATGCAGGTATTCATATATACAAGCCATATTTAAACACACACACACACACACACATTCATGCACTTTTCAGTCACATCCTTTTATGTTTTCTCTTTCAGCTGCTGCAGGAATGGACTTGGTTAAACGGAAGCCAGGATTGCTCATGATATTTCAAATTATTTCTTATTATTTCGTGCACAGCCAAATTTAGGCTTAATTTGTCCAAATCCAGATCACCCAAGGATGGATCACTTGTTACTGAGCTACACCACCATGGCAATTTATAACATATGGATAATTTGTTTCATGGCATGTTAAATTTAGGGATCTGAATGGACATCTTTTGGACAAGTCAGGACTGAACCACTGACCAATCAGAGACTGGTCTTTTTGAGCCTTTTTTTGCCATGTGTAATGTTTACAATACCATAGATATTTTTACTCCAATAAGAAACAACAGTGGTGGTAGAACTGTTTTTTCCCTGTTGCTTTAATGCTTTTAGTCTTGCTTTCTAATACTTCCTGCATATTTATAGTATGATTTATTTTGTGCCTTGAACCAAAATTAGCCACGACTCTTCATGATTTATCACACTTAAATCACACTCTGTCCTCTCAGCCTGGGTTTGAAATGGACTACCTCAACTTGTTTGCTTATTGATTTTCCCCAAAATTAGTAAATACTCTGCAGTATGCCAGCATGCCAGATACCAGATTGTATACTACTCTGGTCAAATACTCTAGTGTGCACCCAAATATATTGCATTCTATATATAGAATAAAATATAGATAGCGTGCAACACAGCAAAGTGGCTAGAATTGGCTGTTAAACAGTGATTGGATGGATAATAAAATGAAGCAGGTCTTTAGATTGCTTGGTGTGGTTCAGTCCCTGGTAGAGTTTAACTGTGGCCAACTATATTGCATGCTGATAGACAGTGTATACTTATACATTATGGTACAAAGTATATATTGGTAGTGAAGGCAGTTTACAGTTTATACTGCTAAAGCAGGTGGTATGGAGTGCATACTGCTGCAGTGTATACTCACACGTTAAGTTATAGTCTATAATCCTACTATATAGATCTGTGATTTTCTTGCTTGAGCATCACCCTGCAGGACCAGGAATGAATATCGTAGTGCAGGGGTGGGCAGCTCCAGTCTTTGAGGGCCGGTGACCAGCACAGATTGGTGTTTTCCCTGCTCAGGCTCAGCTGTTTTAACTTAGCCTGTGTAGTGAGTGTGTTTGAGGAAGGAAACTACTGTAGAACACCGGGCTACCAGGCCCATGCTGTTGTGTATGCTCATACTGTGGGTCTCTACTGCCTCTTACTGGACAAAATAACTCAATGCAGGCAACAAGAGAATTTTCTCTCTACTTTCTAGTCAATTTGTCTGAAGACTGGGTGAGAATGAATGTAAATTTTCTGTAAGCTTAGAATGAACTGACTTTTGATTTTGTATGTTGTAACAATCATTTTTTATATCTGATCATAAATGTATTCAAAGCTTTGGACTGTCAAATTTGTGTTTAACTGTAAAAGGATGTTCATTTAAATGACAGGCAATAGATATTAACTTGAGCCAACATTCCTCTTTATTGGGTTCCCAGACATCAGTTTCTCAATTTCTTAATCTAGTCATCCACCACAGCACAAAATGGGTATGTGTTAAAAGAAGAAAAGACAAGAGCACAAAGAGAAAAGGCTCCTTTTGTCCTAATTCCTAACGAAACACTGACAACAAAAACGAAATGATTAAATATTCCATGTTTGGCAATGAAAATGAACAAAGAATCAAAGTGACGGGTACAAACATGTAATAGGATTTGTTGTTTGCAGAGGCTTTTGTCTCCTTTATATTTGTTGCTCAAGATCATTTTTCTTTCGGTCTTGTCTGATGCTTCCAGTGAGCTTCTTTTTGGGACAAAGCTCCTAGGGCTTAAACTGCAGAAAGAGACATCTGCATGAAACATCCCTTCAGAGCAGAAACAAAAGGAGTATTACACCTAACAAATAACCTATGCATCAATAACTCAGTGCAGCAAAACAGAAAATGCACATAGCACTGTATTAAGGTGCTCATAGGAACCTGAAGGAAGAGTGAGAACAAATTATAAAAGGATGTTCAAGTGGACCCTGTTTATAGGACATGCTGTAGCTGTGGTGGTGGCATAACTCGTGGTGTAGCCAGGAACAGCACTGGTCACGTGACTGACAATCCTGTTTATTATGAGGCTGGAGGTTGCAAAGGATTGAGACCTAAAGTTGCATTTGAAACATGACTATGCAAAATGAGCAGTTGTGGTAAACGGGTCCACAGGTTTCTGGAGTTATGTGATCAGTTGTGTCTCAGTTTCCATCTGTGCCTTTTGTCTTCCTGCGGCTCGCTCCGTCTTTACACCTCCAGCTCAAAGCCAATTCCAACCTTGTGTCCACCAGCGTTGAAATTCTTTGCATCGATCAGAGCAGAAAGAGTGAGCTTGACACCTAGGGGAGGAGAGCGGGAGGGAAAAGAAACGAGAGTACCATGTTATATACTGAAGAAACATTGTTTTGTTTCATTGTGTACTGTGTACATCCTAGATCTGAGACACCTTACTTTACTTATAAATCAAGAAAGAGAATCGACATTCATCAGCCTACATTTAGGGGGGCAAATGTCTAAATTTCATGATACAATGTTTATTTTATTTTTCATTTTGCTTTTTGAATGTTTATTCACAATCCAAAACAAAATGGCTAATTATGAAGGCATAACACAATTTAATTAAATTTAAGTCAATACACAGAAATATGGATATATTAATAATTTTAATAGAGTGGGTTTTTCTATCAAAATAATAAATGCTACAAATAGTGCCATATGTATTTTTTCTAGCAAAGAAACAAATTTGCAAAGATAAAGTGAGTTCTACAGAGTAAAATGTGTTATGTTCATGCAAATTAAACAAAATACAAAATTCCACATTTAACAATCAATTAATATATAGTGGTCACCTGGTCGCAGAGCTTGTGTATATCCAACTCCAACCAAACTGGCATTGTTTACTTTAGCCTGCACAGGGGACACACACACACACACACACACACACACACACACACACATTCAATTAGTACAACAGCCAATGAGCTCTTACCCAAGGTAATAAAGATATGGTTTCTGGGTAACTATTTTATTGACATGCAGTTTGTGATCCAGAGCGTGTTGTTTATGATCCTGAGGGAGCCAGAGATGGAACATTTAGAACAGGGGTGTACAATCTTATCAGTTAAGGGCTTAATTCATTAGTTGGCCTCTGTGTTTAACCAACTGATTATACATGCTCCTGGTTCGATTGGATAAAAAGAGTTTTGTTAAAGATCTTACAGAAATGGACAAATCCTTGTCCAGCTGGTATTTAGCTGCGATACCAAAGCGTGTGTTGTTGCTGCCAGCTGTCCAGGCTAGATTTACTGCTGTCTCCAACTGGTCGTTCACCTTCTGATAGATGGAGCCACCAAACTCTGTGCCATCGTTACTGTAAAAGACACACATCATTGCTTACATTAGTTAAAGTCTTGATCACACCCTGTCAAGCTTATAAACCCTGTTTCTGGAAATGTTTTAACATTTTGTAAGATCTGGTTTGTTAAGTTGCTTTTGATTTACAAAGTACAAAGATTTTCAAAGTGTCCCCAAAATTTGATTGCTGCAACACATGGAAAAAAAGGCAGATTTACCAGAGTGTTCAATTACCTTTCCTTAATGACGCTCTTTAATTGTTTGGGAACTGAGGACACGAAAGGAAACAGGTTTGTGAGACTTATTGCCCATTTCCCGCTTAATAATTCAGTCTGTTGTCACCTGTTTCTAAACACTCACTGGAGTTTCAATCCAAAATACCAATATTCAACACTGTGTCAATGGTACTTTCACACAGATGCATGTTACTCATGCTGTAGTCACTGATACATAACCATACCATGACAGGTGTTGGCTTTTTTACCTTTAACAGCCCGGATGGTTCAATTCACCTTTGACACAGAACTCAATGTCAAATTTTCCTAAAAACAAACATAGACTCATCTGAGTACAGCATTCTGAGATGAGCTCAGGCTGAGAGAAATTAGCCATGTTTCTGCAGAGTTTCCAGTGTTTTCCCCATTTCAGATTTGCTTGCAATACCAAGCTTTTACTGGATGTTCCTTTTAAATCCAATTATGAGATCCTCACCTGTTACCTAACTTTATTGAACTGGGTGAACAAAATTGTTTGGCAACAAAAAATAAAGTTCAAGATATTTTGCAAATTGCATATTGTTGTTTTTAAAGCTTGTAGATTAAGTGGATTGGTTACACTAGATTGCCTGTAGGCGTGTGTGTGTGTGCGTGTGTGTGTATGGTCGTCTGTCTCTGTGTTGCCCTGCAATGATTTGGCCTCCTGTCCAGGGTGAACCCTGCCTTGGCCCATAGTCTGCTGGGATCGGCTCCAGCTTCCCCTGCGACCCGAAATGGATTAAACAGTTTGGATAATGGATGGATGTTTTTAAAGCATGTTAAATTTTTTTTCCAGAAACAGGTTTTGTATTATTTACATAACAGCTAATTTCAACTTTGTACTTGACTGGTAGAAAAAGGTCAAAGGACAAATGTACATAAAGGTTACTTTATGGCAAATGTTTTTATTATAAAATATTAAAATAAAAATAAAATATTACCTGAATTACCAGAATTTGTTATTTTTGCTAATACTTAAATTATTTTTGTCCAAATCCATCACTTGCTACAAAATGTGATGTATGTACTTGTGGACCACTGTTATAGAGAATTTTACTTGCTCTAAAATTAGAAGAAAAATTATAACACAGAGTAATTGGATGTCTCACACGTTGGTGTGCAGCTGGAAATCACCGGCCTTGTAGCCCAAGGCGAAGTTGTTTTGAGCCAGTTTGGACTTGGCAGTGTCAAAGGCCATCTGGTAACCAGCCAGCCAGCCCTCATAGCCCAGCACAGCTGCAGCATGCACTGTGGGCCCAGCCAGGTCAAAATCGATGTCACAGCCTACATTCATGAAGTCACGCTTATAGCCTGTCTTCAGCTTAGCGCTCTTCTTCCTGGGCAAAAAGAGAGTTTTATTATTAGAGTGTTATTTTTGTGGTGTGGGGGAGCAATCAACAGTACTTCTATATGAACGTCTGGTAGTAATTTAATGAGGCTGATGAGGTACTTTTGAAGTGCTCAGGCCAACTCACCCTGTGTTGGGCACAAAGGAGGTGTCCATACCCAGCTTCAGCCCCTTAGCCAGCTAATGAAACACAAGGAACAATACACACACACACACCATATTCATATATATTTATACACATGATAGAGACAAGCTGACCAGAACACTGATTTACATACTTTGAATCAAATCCACCCTTAAAATCTGTTGTTCATAATTAACCATCATTTTAAGCTTGTTCGTTACTGCAGGTCACAATATACGTCCTGACATCAACAGCAACATTGACTATTAAAGTCCTGAATTCATGTGAGGCTATCCTAGAAAATGTACATATCTGAGAAGATTCATCAAACTTGTGCCCAGACCAGCCTCTTATCAGACATTTTACACTTACAGTCAAAAAATGTAAAGTACTTCCACATGTGAACTCATCTGGAATTGTTATTATTATTTTTTTTATAATTTATTGAGATCTGAGGTCAAGTGATATGGATTATGATATATTCAACTAAACCATCTATAATTTGTTCACTTATTTTGACAATGTCATGCTGCCAAAGTTTTGACTACAATATTTGTGGAATTAAAAAAAGATGAGACTGATAAACCTAATGAACAATGACACGTAACTGTCCCAGTTATATGGAACAGCCCTAGTAATGAACCCTTTGTGTACTGAGTCTCACCTGATCCTCCATAGTGACCTCTGTGGTCAGTGTGTTGTCAGTGTTCCATTTCTGGTTGAAGGTCAGGCCCAGTTCCGTCACTTTGTACTTAGTCTCCAGATTACCAGAGGCTTTTCCTGTGTCTGTGTTACTGGATCCTCCAGTAGAAAACTCCTGAATGAAGAGATGGAAGAGAATGAAAGGATGAAGGAAGATGAGAAATAGAAGTTCCAAAGAAAAAAGAAGTGAAATAGGTTTAGGGGGCATCTCTTGGGGTGAGATCTCTGTGGTTAGGCATTTGACAGTATTGGACAGAGCTATAAAGCAGGGAGAGGGACAGGTAACAGTAGTGGGGTCTAATTAGGATTCAAGCTTCAAGAACACTGACAAAGAAATTGAACAACTAATAGTAAACATTGAGCATTAAAACTCAAAAAGATATCAGAACATCATTTATAAATATCATTTGAGCTACATAATAGCATCCAATCAGTGGGGCAGCTGGAGGAAAGCTGAACTGGAAGCTGTGAGGAGAAAGCTTCAGAGGCCAACCCTCACATCCTCTTATACAATCTTTCTCACACTCTCTTGCTTAAACACACAAACACCAGGAAGCAAACCCACTCTTACCATCTGACCAGAAAAGTCCAGAAAAAAGTAAGCAAGAGGAAGAAAGACAGAAACAGATACAGTTAGTAGAAAGCTATACATTGAGACACAAAGGACCAGATTCAGATTCAAACTCATCCACATACAGTCAGAGCAGAAAACCTGGTAGTGATATTGATCGAGACATGCAGAAAGAAAGCAGTGTAGAACATGAAGAGGCAAGAAATGTGGTTAAGCCAGGCTAAACCATTCACTCACACACATTCTTACAGCCTCTCGACCCAGGCCACAGGCCGGTACGGATGAGTCACTAAATGACTGGGACAGAACTAGATGAATGGAAAATCTCTCTCCAGTGGTAGCATCAAGTGCTTGCCCTTTTCCTAACTCTGATGAAAAACAAAGCATACAAATGCTGGAGGTGGAAACAGAAAGTCACTCACAACTCCACTCTGAGACTTGGTCTTGAGGTCCAGCTTAACCGTCCCGAAGCCTGAAGGATACGGGAAGAGAAAAAGCACAGTAGGTCTGAGGATAAAACTCAAATTATAGAGATATGGTTCACAAACCAGACGTTTTTTTTACAGGAAGTTTTAATCCTATTGAGGTTATGAGAAAGGATGTAGAGGCTCTGGAGATCCACAAATACAAGTGAAAGGGTCATTACACCCCTGAAAGGGAAAAAAATCCTACACATTTTGGTTTCAGAATTGTTCACAGTAGTGTTCATTTATTTTATGGGTTTTTTTTATTTATTATTTATTACACTGTATTAATCCCTGAGGGAAAAATCATCTCTGTATATTACCCACAGGAGGTAGTGAAGACACTTCTCTAACTATTAGGCCATGGCTGCCCCCAATTTAATAGGAATCTAAAGAGATTAAATTCTTACATCAAGTTTTTACATCAAATTGTGACGTTATATGGTTCATTTTAGCAACACTGTAAAGAAATCAGAAGGTTTCTCTAGAATGTCACTTGTCCGAATAACTGATTTTTGAAAATATTTGCCTTTAAAGATGCAGCACAGGCCTCATTAACACAAATACTCTACTCTAGCGATAACCCACTGCTTTATTAACCAGCCCATCTGTCTCTCTGGGTGTAGGAGCAGCACTGATTCTCCTGAGTAAGCAGAGTATTACTGTTACACAGACCAGCAGCTTGTCTGTTCATTTAAATGGAAATTTAAGCCAGGCTGATTTACAAAGACAGCTCACTTCAGCTATTATTGACATGTGTGTGCTTTTGTGATTGTGGTCACTCACCATAGCCTTTGCTGAAAATATCTTTGGCAGATTTGCCCAGATCGGAGTATGCAGGAGGGACAGCCATGTTAGCTGAAAAGAAAGAAACAGAGAGATCAGACACATAAGTAACTGGACTATACACAACCTTCAAACACCAACAGTTTTTTTCTTCCTGTTCCCCTAAAGTGTAAAGCTCTGTCAACTTCATCTTTGCTAGAGTTACAGGATCAACACCTATGCTTTGATCAACCAGGTAATACTGCATTAATCGCACACACACAATCATGTTTCACCTCAAATCATCGTACTGCTCTGTTCCATGCCTTGCTTTTCTGATTGCAATGAATAAATAAACCTAATCAAGCAGGGGTGCCCAAACATTTTGTGTTGAAAGATGATCTGGCTTTCTAAACCAGAGACCCCAAAATAGCAGAACAGCCCTTTCCACAACTGGCAAGTCAGTCTTTCATGATCAACATCCCTTGAACCAACCCTTGGTTGATGAAACTAAGAACCTTTAGAACCTCTACCTGACGTTTGGCCCAGACAAATGCTTTGACCTCTCAGTCTACATTTGTGTATGAAAAGTAACCAATCAATATGAAACAAAGTTAATCTAATAATAAAAGTAAACATAGGAAGTTGTATGCAATTTGTATTTTTTTCATAGTGCAATGAGTATTCCATTAACCACAGGGAAGAAAAACCAATTGATAGGACCTGTAGTCAGTCATCGAAATTATGAGCACCTCTGGAATTTTTCCAGAAAATTTACAGTTTCTCTCAGAAGACTACTGCAATTACAAATGTTTTGTTATAAACATGTTTATTTCCTTTATGCGCATAGGATCAACCAAAGAAAGAAGAGAAAAAAAAAGCTACATTTGACATAATTTCAGAATAAACAAAAATTAATTTTTGGTTGCACACCCTTTGGAAAAAACTGAAACCAATTTGTTTCCTATAACCATCTTGTTACACATCTCAATGTGAATTTTCGATCACTTTTCTTTTGCAAATTGCAGGACTATCAGAATTGAAGGGTGCCTATTCCCAACAGCAATTTTTAGAACTCCCCATAACTGTTCAATCGGACAATTCTCTGCTCTTTTCTGTTCTCCATGCTTAGTGTGGCACACAGACACACAACAGAAAGGTTGAGACAACTTTTCTCTATTTTAACTGGCTTCAGGTGTGATTATTACATCGCCAGCACCTGTTTCTTAACACGTGTGAGGTTAAACATATGCTTGAAATAAAACTATTAACCCACAATTTTGAAAAGGTGCCAATAATTTTGTTTTTTGTGCACTTATGTCAAATTTGTTTTTTTTCTCTGCTATTTTGTGTTGATCCAAAGCACATAAAGAAAATAAACGTGTATATGAAAACATTTGTAATAGCAATAGTCTTCTTGGAGAAAAGGTGCAATTTCTAGAAAAATTCCAGGGACGTTTTGCATTTCAGTAATAAAGGCAGCCTTAAATGCCAACATCGTAGCTCAGTTTGGTAGTTAGCCAAGTGAAACACTGTGATTTTGTCCATTGAAATACATTACCATTAAGGAACTTCAGTAGTATCAAAATATATTTGTCATCTTGATTGTAAGTAAAACTTTTCAATCCAATAGCATTTCACATGGCCCCCTGAACTGTGCAGGAAACCAAGGTCCCGGTGACTGGGTTTGACTACTCTACTCTAACTTGACTGAACTAGTCTAGAGATTTCCATATTTGAAGACTGGCAGCTGAACTGGCCAATGAAATACTTGAGTAGTCATGCACATGCAGTACAGCTGAATTCACAGACAAAAACTCCCTTAGCATCAGACAGTGTGCTTGGCTGTGGTTAATAACAGTAGTTGTATTTCTTATTGCGGATTATACCAGTTAATCCATGGATTCTTAATATTGGTCAGTATTTGCTGGCTAAGCAATATGCTGATAATGCTTTACCACTGAATTCCAATGTTGAAGATGGGCAAATTTGGCAGCATGGACCACAGTTTGAGCAGCCCAGCGTCTATAAAATCCCATGCCATCTCTCTATGTCTCTAGGGTACAAATGCTGCTGCTAAAAGAACCATAACAGTGCTGATAACCAGCACAGAGGTAAGGAGGCCAACCCACAAAGCACCTGGAGATGCTAAGCAACTAATGGAGACAACAAAACTACTGGAGTGAGTTTGGGTGCTGTTCACACAGGCACTCAGAGGGCATCACTGCAATGATGTCAGAGCCACTTCAAATTTCTGTTTCAGATTTCAAAATGTATTTTAATTTTCCCTCTATTTTAACTACTCTCGTTCACCAGTGGCTCTGACAACATGTGTGATTCATGGCTGCTCCCCCTCTCCTCCACTCACCGCACTTCTTCGTCTGGCAGTGAGAGCAGGGCTTACTCTCTTTCTTCAGGTTCGCTTCTCTGTCCATCTTTAAACCCTGCTTTGCTCCTTTCTCAGGTATCGTTCTTTAAGGTGGGTGGAGTTTAGAGTGAGCAAACACACACAGAGATATTAAGGCATTCTCCTTACACCTTACCACTGTCTTAGATGTTGCACTGACTGGATAAATGCCTCATCATGCAAATGATCCTGGATAAATAAGTTAAAGGATAAAACACTTTACACCTGGTCATTCCATTGAGTATCAGGTTTGAATGCAGATTTAAAAATCCAAGGCAAGGGGTGGGCATTGTGGAAGGTATAGTATATCACAATACTTAAATACATTATTACAATGTCTTTAATACCTCTGACCACTGAGACATGGCTGATATGTCCATATCCAGTTAGGCAACATTATGTACATTGACTTGAAAGTGAAAGTGACTCAGTGTACCACAAAGGAATGTGATCTCTGCATTTAACCCATCACACATGCAGCAGGCAGCTATGTGTAGTGTAGTGAGGGCAGGACCTTGCTCAAACCACTAGCCCGCCAATGCCAAGCATGCAGATTGGTCAGAGCTCTCCATGTACTTGATGTCCAACATACACTCAGAAACAGTATCCCAGCATCACAGTGACAACACTTACCATGATAAAGATAAAATATTGTTACAAGTGCCTTTTCTAAGATACTGTGAAATTTAAAATAGATTTAAATATGGTCAGTCAAACCACTTCAGGAGGTGGTGTGAGATGTATTTTAGCCAGAGGTTGTAAATAGGGCTATTCAGAGCAGCATCATTTGGATTTAAAGAAAAGAACAATGGCACGCAAAATGTTTTTCTTTCCAAATATCTTTTGCACCAAACAGGAAAACAAACACAGGCAAATTTCTGTCATGCTATGAGCCAATTTGTCATAAAGCATTTGGTTTAAACTGTTAAGACTGTTATGTGTCAATGAACAGGGTTAAAATTTGATCAGGTTATAATAAAAGATTATAAATCACATGAAGTGAGCAGGTGTAAATGAGCTATTGGATAAAATGTATAGTAAAAAGCAGATTAGTACATGTTAATCCATTATGATTAATCCAGCTTGAAAAATCGACAGAAATACTATTCCTTCTACTTATGTTTATTTATAACCTTTTTCAAATGTGGTACTGCTGTTTTTTTTCAGAAAAATTAATATTATGTATTCTGAAACTGTCTATATACTTTTCCATATTCCCCAGCATTATTAAAGATTCTATGCATTAAGTCAGTTTCCAAGGGATTTATGTACATGGTGAGCAGTTGGGGGTTAGGTGCCTTGCTCAAGGGCATTTCAGCCTGCTGTCCGGTTCTGAGAATCGAATCTGTGACCCTTCGGTCACAAACCCACTTCTGTGCATTAATGGTATAATGTCACATCACAGATTACCTACCTTGTCCCCTGTCTGCTTCACTCAGTTTTCATCTAAATCAATATCATGACCTAGCTCTAGTTCACATTCACGGCTTGCTTTGTGGCACACTCCTGGTGATGGATACTGCATGGAACAAAGGATGAAACCCCAGGGAAAAGTGAGGAGTGTCTCCTCCTCCCCACCAAATCCCCATGGCAACCTTGCCCTGACATCTGTCCATTTGGAGGGGTCTGGTCTAAAGGGCCAACCTTCTGCCTAGAGGAGGCCACAGATTTCCAGTCTTGTTTCACTCACACACACACACACACACACACACACACACTCACTCACTCACACACACACACACACACACACACACACACACACACACACACACACACACACACACACACACAC
>JBBIGC010160418.1:4753-16752 GCA_037576955.1 Lepidarchus adonis
GTAGTGGCCGTTGCTGTTGAGGCAGTAGTTTGCACCTCTCCACCTGTAGTGGCCGTTGCTGTTGAGGCAGTAGTTTGCACCGCTCCACCTGTAGTTGCCGTTGCTGTTGAGGCAGTAGTTTGTACCTCTCCACCTGTAGTGGCCGTTGCTGTTGAGGCAGTAGTTTGCACCTCTCCACCTGTAGTGGCCGTTGCTGTTGAGGCAGTAGTTTGTACCGCTCCACCTGTAGTTGCCGTTGCTGTTGAGGCAGTAGTTTGTACCACTCCACCTGTAGTTGCCTTTGATGTTGAGGCAGTAGTTTGTACTACTCCACCTGTAGTTGCCTTTGTTATGGAGGCAGTAGTTGGTACCGCTCCACCTGCAGTTGCCTTTGATGTTGAGGCAGTAGTTTGTACCTCCCCACCTGTAGTTGCCTTTACTGTTGCAGCAGTAGTTTGTACCTCTCCACCTGTAGTGGCCGTTGCTGTTGAAGCAGTAGTTTGTACCTCCCCACCTGTAGTTGCCTTTACTGTTGCAGCAGTAGTTTGTACCGCTCCACCTGCAGTTGCCTTTGATGTTGAGGCAGTAGTTTGTACCTCTCCACCTGTAGTTGCCTTTGATGTTGAGGCAGTAGTTTGTACCTCCCCACCTGTAGTTGCCTTTGATGTTGAGGCAGTAGTTTGTACCTCCCCACCTGTAGTTGCCTTTGCTGTTGAGGCAGTAGTTGGTACCTCTCCACCTGTAGCTGCCTTTACTGTTGCAGCAGTAGTTTGTACCACTCCACCTGTAGTGGCCGTTGCTGTTGAGGCAGTAGTTGGTACCGCTCCACCTGTAGTTGCCTTTGCTGTTGAAGCAGTAGTTGGTACCGCTCCACCTGTAGTTGCCTTTGCTATGGAGGCAGTAGTTGGTACTTCTCCACCTGTAGTTGCCTTTGCTATGGAGGCAGTAGTTGGTACCGCTCCACCTGTAGTTGCCTTTGATGTTGAGGCAGTAGTTTGTACTACTCCACCTGTAGTTGCCTTTGTTATGGAGGCAGTAGTTGGTACCGCTCCACCTGCAGTTGCCTTTGATGTTGAGGCAGTAGTTTGTACCTCCCCACCTGTAGTTGCCTTTACTGTTGCAGCAGTAGTTTGTACCTCTCCACCTGTAGTGGCCGTTGCTGTTGAAGCAGTAGTTTGTACCTCCCCACCTGTAGTTGCCTTTACTGTTGCAGCAGTAGTTTGTACCGCTCCACCTGCAGTTGCCTTTGATGTTGAGGCAGTAGTTTGTACCTCTCCACCTGTAGTTGCCTTTGATGTTGAGGCAGTAGTTTGTACCTCCCCACCTGTAGTTGCCTTTGATGTTGAGGCAGTAGTTTGTACCTCTCCACCTGTAGTTGCCTTTGATGTTGCAGCAGTAGTTTGCACCTCTCCACCTGTAGTTGCCGTTGCTGTTGAGGCAGTAGTTGGTACCGCTCCACCTGTAGTTGCCTTTGCTGTTGCAGCAGTAGTTGGTACCTCTCCACCTGTAGTTGCCTTTGATGTTGAGGCAGTAGTTTGTACCTCTCCACCTGTAGTTGCCTTTACTTCTGAGGCAGTAGTTGGTACTTCTCCACCTGCAGTTGCCTTTGCTGTTGAGGCAGTAGTTTGTACTTCTCCACCTGTAGTTGTCTTTGCTATTGAGGCAGTAGTTTGTACCTCCCCACCTGTAGTTGCCTTTACTGTTTTGATGGTAGTTGGTAATGCTCCATCTGCAGTTGCCTTTGCTATGGAGGCAGTAGTTGGTTCCTCTCCACCTGTAGTTGCCTTTGATGTTGAGGTAGTAGTTTGTACCTCTCCACCTGCAGTTGCCTTTGATGTTGAGGTAGTAGTTTGTACCTCTCCACCTGTAGTTGCCTTTGCTGTTGAGGCAGTAGTTTGTTCCTCTCCACCTGTAGTTGCCTTTGCTGTTGAGGCAGTAGTTTGTACCTCTCCACCTGTAGTTGCCTTTGCTGTTGCAGCAGTAGTTTGTACCGCTCCACCTGTAGTTGCCTTTGATGTTGTAGCAGTGGTTTGTACCTCTCCACCTGTATTTGCCTTTGCTGTTGAGGCAGTAGTTGGTACTTCTTCACCCGTTGTTACCTGGTAACTGTTACCAGGGATTTCTTCACTTTTTAGCGGCGCTGTTGCTTTTTCTTTGCCAGCAGTTGCTGGAGGTGATTCAGATGGTGTCGTGTTGACTTCCTCAGCTGCTTTTTCTGTTGTTGGTCTTCCAGACATTTCTTTCACTCCAGCTGTAACTGCGGCTTGTAGTTGAGTAGTTATTAAATCAGATAAAAGTTTCTCTTTGTGTGTAGCTGTTTCCACTCTTCCTGTAGTTGTCAGTGGTGAATCAGCTCCAGATGTAACAGCTGCTGTGGCTCCAAATGTGGTCATTAGTGTCGTAGCTACCACTGTAATTTCTCTGGTGCCCGTAGTTGCCTCCACTGGCGATGTTGCACTGATAATCACTGCAAGCAAAAAGTATTTTTGTTTTGATTATTATTTCCTTCATTAGCTTTCATTAGCATTTTGCCAGTTCTGTGCCACAAAATCAGAGCTGAAATGCTTATCTAGGACCCACGTTTCCTTAGCCATACTAATTTTGGTCTTTGATCTCGAATCTCAGGTCCCTAGTGATTAACACTGAGGGGTTTATGGTTCAAAGACTACTGTGTCCTAGAGTTTTATCTTATTTATGGGCCACGTGGAGGATCTTTTAATAATACGGCCTGTACAGTTATCCGTTATTCTCTTTCATCTTTAATTAATGCATTAGTTCCTTCTTTTATTATTAATATAACTGGATTTAATCATGCAACATGTAAAAGGATGTTATGAGTGAAGGTTTTAACTGTTCCATTTTCACCCAATTCATCCAATGGCTCCATTACCCCAATTAACCAATCAATAGACCCCAATCCTGCAAAGACTCCTCCCTGTTTGGGTTTCTTTTCCAGACAAGAACAAACCTTCTCACCAGCCGTAATAACGGCAATGCACACGCCAGCCGGTTCCATCTTGCTTCTTAGTCCGACGTCTTGAACGTTTTTCATTTAGACAGTGTTCTGTAAAATTAAGTTCAAAAGGTAGATTAGACATTGCCACAATTCTACTCAAAACGACCAATATACACCAATCAGTTATAACATTAACACCACTGTTTATTTCATTCCAATGGCATCTGTCAGGGGTGGGTTAACAGTCAGTTCTTGAAGTTGACGTGCTGAATGCAAGAGCATCTCCAGGCCAGCAGGCCTTGGGGGGTGTTTCAGGTCTGCGGTAGTAATTACCTACCAAAAGGGATCCAAGGAATGACACCTGGTGTCCAAGGCTCATGTAAAGGGTGAAGGCCTGGTCAAATCCAATCTCAAAGCTTCTGTTCAGCTCTGCTAGAAATTACTGCTCCAACAGCATGAGGGGGTCTACTCAATGCTAGGTAGGTGGTCTTAATGTTATGGCTGACCAGAACAAAACCTTCTCAAACCCTTGCATTGAACAAATCAGTTGAGTCATATGTGTTTGAGCAGGGAGATCAGCCAACTTTGTTGGACATCAACCTTCCACAGGTCGACAAAATATTTGAGGCCCATTTCTAGGCCATATGTCACTAACACAAAGTATACTGTATAGTGTATTATACTCTACCTGGCTCCCGTGTCCAGATGTTCCTGAAGAATGGCTGGATTGGGTGCACACTGCCCTTCCTCTAGGAAAGCTGGCATTACAGCGATGGGTCTAAACAAAGCTGGGTCATGTCCTTTCCCATGGAACAAACCTACACAATGGAAACGTATAGACTCACATCGTAAGGTGAAGCCAAAGCAAAAGTAAGACAAGACATTTTTATGACCAAGAAAGGTTTTGCTCAGGAGTTACCAACGGGACAGATAGTGAGTCAAGCCAGGGCCATAAATGTTGCAAATGGAGAACTATGCAAAAGTACACCCAGTGAAGTGGGTTTGAGTTTTGGAGAGTGTGCTGTTCATACTCTGCTGATGGCAGGACAACGTTCATATACAGTCAAACCCCCTTAGCTCGCCCCCATTGGGCCCGAAATGTGCCGAGAGGCGGAGGTGGCGATCTATCAAAAAGGATCATGGAGTCGTGTTTACGGCTCTGGCTGCTTTTTTGTTGTTGCGAAGTTTATCTGTTATATTCGGTAGTAGAATGTAGTTGAACATCTAGTAAATGCTGTACGGTAAAACTGGACTTCCACGAGAGACACTGTGAGTGTTTCATGCGGAGCAAAACATTATGGACTGTGTAGTGTTTGGTGAGGAGAACGGGTGGGTAATGCAGGTGGAGAAGAGGTGGTTGCAAGGAGTTGGGAGTCCATTTTGGAAAGAGTGCGAGTTAGCGACACAGAAAGGTAGCTGGGGCGGACTTTCACACATGTTGCCGGCTGTTAATAAAGCCTCAGCAGCTTCATTATCTGCATGAGTTACTCAGGCCTGAGTTAATAATGAGAAAACAGAGACAGCAGCAGCAGCAGTAGCAGTAGCAGTAGCAGCAGCAGTAGCACGGAGGCTACATCGCTAACAAGGACCCAAGTTTGGCGAGCTTTTGCTGGAGAAGTGCATACACTGGACACTTTGCACTTTGTGGTGAGAGCGAGAGGTGCGGACGACACCTTACCGAGGTAAATAACATGAAAGGAACACCGTTCTGCTGCCTTTTTTATGGTGAAAAGCGAGTTTGGTAAGATTACGGGGGCAAGCTAATGGGGTTTGACTTTACAGTGTTTTCAAGCAATGACCAGAGGAGCCCAAGGTCGGTTCTGGAGGGACGGTGTCCAGCAGTTTGATAGCCTCTCTCCTCAAACACACGCCCTACACCAGCTGGCAATTCACAGGTTCAGCAGGGAAATCAACAAGTTGTGACCTCCAGGGCTGGAGCTGGACACCGTTGCCCTACACTAACACTGTATTCGAGAAGCTTGAAGATGTCCCTCAGGGCCCCTAGATGGTCCATGTGGACCATTTGCGTACCCCTTTAGCACCAGGAACATTTAGCACCAGATATATAGTTAAAGATATAATCTAGTCTAAAACTTCTAGACAAAGCTCTATGGTTAAGGCAGAAAGTTCAGCCAATGTTGGTATTAATACCCTTCAGTCCAAGGCAATGTACATGCATTCCAACATGGAATACAGATTGGAAACAACGTCTGATGCGTGGCTCTATGCACAATTACATGTAATAAGTATTAGAATAGCAGCAGTAGAATAGTATTTACCTGGTGGAGATGTCTGGATGGTCAATGTCGTCTTTCACAGAGTCGGTTGGAGTAACTCCACAATCGCTCTGCTTTGCATGTCAAACACGAGTGCTCACCTGTCTTCAGGTGCTGGTTATCTGTACAGGCTTGAGTGAAGATACTGTATGTGTGTGTGTGTGTATGCCTACCTGTGCAGAACAGTGTGTGGCTCTACTCTCTAAAAGTTATCTACAGCTAAACAGGCTGGTCCTCACCGCACCATTGCCCTGGTGCCTGTATATCCAGGACACCCAATTCCAGGATGGCTGGAGGGCTGGTGTCCAGCAAAGTTTGGTAGTTCTCCTCCTCAAACACACTCCTAAATCTGGCAATGAACAGGTGAGTTGAACCAAACTGTGGTGGACACCCAGTCCTCCTGGACTGGAGCTAAGCCCCCTGGTCAAGTCACCTTTAAGGATTCTTCTTCAAAGCCATGTTCCCTGTTTTCAAAGGTCTCAGGCCGGGTTGGTCTACTGAAGTGTGTCTGATCAGCCACTAGAGGGCCCTCTTATTTCAAGATAAAGTAACGGCCAATGAAAGACTGAAACAGGTGATGATGGAAGAGAGCCATTCATTCATTCCTTCATTCATTCGTCATCTGAGCTGCTTATACAAACCAGGACCGCAGAAGAAAGCAGGGGAGGGTCTGGAACCCAACCCAGCGCTCCTAGGACAAAAGGCAGAGAAGCTCCCTGACAGACTGATACAGTTTAGCTCTAATCCATCTGATGTACATGTATTTGGCCTGTGGGAGGAAACCAGAGCTCTCGCTAGAAACTGGGGGAGAACATGCAAACTCCAAACAGAAAGCCCCCCAGGTGCTTCAGCTGGAACTGAACCCAGGACCTTCTTCTTTTCCTTATGAACCTTCTTATCGTAGAGGCTGGTGCTGTGATCAACAAAAAGTTTGCCATTTTGAACGACGGGAAGAACATTAATGATATAGTGGCACCTGTCGGGGGGAAGTGAACAGTCAGTTCTTGAAGATTATGTGCTGGAGTAAATAATAGTCTGTTTCTACTGGTTCTGATTGAAAGGGGTCAAAACACAATGTTAGGCAGGTGGTGTTAATGATGGCTCGTTCGTCTGCATACAGTGGGTAAAATAAGTATTGGATATGCACCAATTTTCTAAGTAAATATATTTCTAAAGTTGCTACTGACATGACATTCTCACCAGATGTTGGTAACAACCTTATGCAACATACACATGCAAAGAAGTCAAACCACAGATGTCCATATATACACATCCTTTTTGTTTTCTTTAAAACAATTGTTCCTGCTAATTCCAGATTTTTCTGAAGCTCTCCACAAGTGATCCTTGGCTCTTGGACAACTCTTCTTATAATTCTTTTCACTCCTCTGTCTGAAATCTTGTGGAGAACCTGGTTGTGGTCTATTTTTGGTAAAATTATGTCTTCTCCACTTCTGGATTATGGCCCCAACATCGCTCACTGTAACCTTCAGTAGTTTCTTCTGTAGTCCTTCTGTAACCATTGACATCAGTATGTTTTGCAACAATGAAGCTGTGAAGGTGTTGAGAGAGCTGTTTGATTTTACCCAACATTGTGTGACACTTTAGTAATGAGACGCCTTTTTATAGCCATCATTTGGGACTGAACCCGCTGATATTATTTTGCACTGAGTGGCAGCACTGCTTTTTAATTACTGATAGATTTCAGCTGGTGCCATGACTTTCTAGGCGTTTTGCACCTTCCTTTCTTCATGTGTTCAATACTTTTTCTTGTATTACATATAAAATAATGTAAGAACATCTATTGTTTGATTTCTTAGCATGTATGTGTTGGATGGGTTGTTACCAACATCTGGTGAGTATTTCATGCCAATAGGACCATTAGAAATACAGGGGCCTTGACTTACGACGTACTTGACTTATGAAAATTCATGGTTACTCTGCCCCAAACCCAGTTTTTTGTTAATGCTGTAAAAAGTGAAACTGAAAGTGACTTTAATAAAACACAAAAAAAAGTGCAATACAGAGCCTCAGGTGGGTGAATGTCTCCCTCTGGTGGACTGACAGAGGAATAGCCCCAGGACAAAACACGGCTGACGCTCATGTAAGGGGTTTCGACTTGCGTGAGGAACGGGAGTCTGTTGTAAGTCGAGGACTCCCTGTGTAATCACTTACAACGTGACGTGTTCAATGCTTATTTTACCTGCTGTACATCGACGGGACAGCACCAAAGAAAAACTAAACATCTTGTGAGAAGGGACTTCATGACACTTCTATGTTTTTCAGTGTGTCTAAGATAACATACCTTCAAAGGAACTTGGACTTTTGCCATGACGTTAGAAGGACTGTTTCAGGATGGACTGCTTCTTGAAGCCAATTAAAACAGAGGTCATTTACATATATCAGTCTCAGGCATGATCCACAGTAGCCAATGAAAAATGAAATGGAAATGCAAAAATGAAATATTAATATGTTTTTCAGCCACATAAACAGCAGAAGAAAAATTTGAATAAACGATGTTGGCCCTAAATTAAGCAATGCTGATTGGTTAATTGGCTTCTGATCCTCATTGGCTACATTAATGCAAAGCTTTTGTTCGCTGTTCTTCTTTTGCGGATTTACTTGAGCTTGAAGATTATGATCTTCACACTTCACACAGAATGTATTATAATGAGGCAGGAAGCGAGGCAGGACTCCCTCGTCTTATTGATCTAGGACTGGGAACCCGGTGGTATTCTGACACCATCCGCATGTGACTCACACTCCAGCTCAAGGATATTTTTTCTCCATCAGGCTCAGTGACTCATCCTGTCTTGTCATCTCTCAGGTCATTGTGTGTGTAGAAGGAGCTGAATAGTCGAGGTGTCAAGTGTGAGCTCCAAGCACAACACACCACATATACTCTCCTTTAGATAAAACAGCATAACTCTACAACGTTTTTTTTTTATATATATTATGACCGTACACTTTTGAAAACTATGTGGAGTCTGTCCTACAACAACTCGGCGCCTTTATTTTACATTTCAAAAGCAGTTTCTTGACAGTGGTTCCCAAATCTGGTCCTGGAGGTCCAGCGTCCGGACTCACCTTTTCATTGTCGTGTTAAGTAAGTGTGTTCTGTGAAGGGGAACTACCAAACTGTGTTGGATACCCACCGTCCAGGACCAGTTTTGGGGACAGTATCAATCAGCTGAGATGTGTTTGGTATCTGAAATAGCTTAATGATGGAGCTTCAAACGATTGCCAGTTTGTCCAGGCCTGGCTGCCCCAGCAAATTCAGTTAAAGAGCAAAACATTTCAAGTGAAAAGAAGTCTCCAAGAACCCCTAAATTTCATCTTTGGTTTGCAGCTGTTGTCGTAAAAGTGCATATGACTTCAATAACAATTTGAACTGCAAAAATGTTGATCTTCATAAAGAACAATAGAGGAAGACAGCAAAATGCCAATAAATCTACAGGAGAAGATTAGGCCTTTAGAAATACTATAGTCAGACGTTCTTTGTAATAATAATAGTGTACATGCTCGACAGCTTTTCAGGACATCTGTTTTTGGGCACTAGTGCTCCGTATTTAACCCATCCACACATGGAGCATGACCAGGGAGCAGTGGATTGGACAGTACCTTGCTCAAGGGTTCCTCAGTGGTGCCTGGCCTGGGACTTGAACCTGCGACCCTCTGATCACAAGGTTAAGTTCCCAACCTCTAGGCCATCACTTCCCACCACTGCCCTGTTCTGCACACGCAATGAGTGGAGAACCACAGCTAGTTATCTGGAACCGCATTAGGCTTTATGTGCTTTAGTGCTGAGGTCTTTCCATGAGAAAGTGCAGGAAGTGATCGATGGCAGTCACTGACTGTCGGCAAGAATTGATAATGATAATGCTTTTCTCATCCCTTCATCTCTGCCTTTCCGTTCTCTCACTCCCACATTATGTAACGCCAGTCGCCTGAGAGGTAACACGCTGCTCTATACGGCTCTAGATAAAAACAGTCATGAGCCCATACTGTGGTTGCATAGCAACAAGAGCCGTGTCACGTTCCAGCAGGTTTTTGCTCGTCCTCATGCGGAGGGAAGAGGGATAATGGGCATGTGGAGGAAGAGAGAAGGTGTCATGGATAGAGAGAGAGAGAGAGAGAGAGAGAGAGAGATATGAATTTGGCCCAAAGGAAGAATGACTATACACAGATCAGCCATAACATTAAGACCACCTCCCTAATATTGGCCAATCACATTGTGGAAACAGCTCGGACTGTGGTGCACTGTGCGTTCTGACCCCCTGCTCCTCTTTGGGATCAGATAAGCCGCATGCATCAGTGAGTCTTGGGGGCCCATGACCATTGAATCACCAGTTGGATCACTATTGGTAGGTACTAACTACTGCACTCGTGGAACCCTCCACAAGACCTGTTGTTCTGGAGATGTTCTAGCCATCAAAATAAAACCTTCAGATCCTTACGCCCCTGCTTCTAGCACATCAATTTCAAGAACTGACTGTTCACTTACTGTCTAATATACCCCCCTCCTACAGGTGTCATTGTAATTAAATAACTAGACAGTCAGTGTTGTTCACTTCACCTGTCAGTGGTGTTAATGTAAGGGCTGATTGGTGAATGAGCTATGAAGCTAATGTAGCTAACATCAAAAAGAAGTTAATGCCAGATCAGTTAGCGTTATGCTAACTGTATAGCTAAATCAATCCACAAACCGTTTAAAGTTGTTCAGTAATCTCTAATAGACTTCATTATGCGGTTTCACCTCATCTGTAGAACATCTGTAGCATGTGGATCCACTTGATCCTACCAGATGGATAGGAAAGGATATTGCATTCAGCTGTTCAGACACAGCCATGATTTTATTTCCTTTTCTTCTTTAATTTTCTGCCAGACTTTGCACAGGTTGTGCATCGCTGCCACGAAAAACAAAAGTATTGGTCTCTACAGATGCAGGAAGAGTGAGATATGATCACAAATGGTCACTCGAGATGCACATAGATACACATTGTTTTGCCAGATGTAAATGGAGGTACTTAGAGTTGTCCACTTGTGATCGGACCACGCAGGGAGCACGGTGATGCCAAGTGAGAACAGGGCCTAACTGTATTAAACATGGCAGACTCCCAAATTCAGTTCAGCCTTTGGCAAAGAATCCACCTCACCCAAAACCTAGCAGGCTATTTATGCTAGCGTAGCTCCAATACAAAGCTAAAGAAGCTAAATTCAGACGCTAACTGTGCTTTAACTGATCCACTTCACTTGGAGTAAGGAGAAGACGCAGATATTCTCTTCTAAAAAGCAGTAGATCCACAAGCGTGAAATTTAGGTTGAATGTATCATGCTGAATTTTTAACGCACTGTTATGTAAGGTGAGGTGAGGTGTGTGAGTGCGCTGTGAGTACTGGCTGCTGAGTTTAGCGCTGGAGCCCCCGCAGGCCTACGCTTCATTACGGCCTAATTAGCATAATTAGCAAGCCTTTCTAATAAGGAGGTTCCCTAAATACCAGACCCAGAGGTGATGCTATATGGGACACACACAATTCAGAGGTGTGTAAAAAATAGAACACACACACATGCACTTAGTCGCCAAAGATAAAGACTCACACACTCAGGGGTTAAACCGGTGCCCTACAGTCAGCACTCTTTTCTGTCTATCACATGCTTGATCTTCACTAAGCCGCGTAATATTTGGTGTGACTGCAGCTCCACATGGCTCATATGTATTACTGAAACGTTAGGGGGAACATCAGTTTTACAGACTTGGTGTTGGGTGTGGATTGCTTAAATGGGTCGTCCTTTCTAAAAACATTTAGCTAAAAGTATAATTCAGTACAAAAAGACAACATCCCCAAATAATTAGTTGCTGAAGTAAACAGTATATTTAAATTCAACTAATAGTTCAAAAAGCAATGGAAAGCAAAGATACATTTCTTAATTTTTTCTAAATCAGCTCTATAAATGTCATTATCCTCACTGAAGAACTTCATTGCAACCTGCTGTTTTGCTGTTGCCGATGTTAGACATGCTTTTGTCACTGGTGTCGCTTTCGGATATTGCAGAAGTTGCTTCCCGAAAGTTTGAGAAAGTTTACATGTGTTTGCGAAAGTTTGCGAAAGTTTTCATATGTTTGCGAACGTTTGCGTATGTTTGCAAAAGTTTGTGAAAGTTGCATATGTTTGCATATGTTTGCGAAAGTTAGCAAAAGTATGAATATATTTGCGTATGTTTGTGTATGTTTGCGAAAGTATGCATATGTTTGCGAAAGTTTGCATATGTTTGCGTATGTTTGCGTATGTTTGCATATGTTTGCGAAAGTTTGCATATGTTTGTGTATGTTAGCATATGTTTGCGAAAGTATGCATATGTTTGCGTATGCTTTGCGAAAGTTTGCGTATGTTTGCGAAAGTTTGCATATGTTTTGCGAAAGTTTGCATATGTTTGCGAAAGTTTGCGAAAGTTCAAATTCTGCAGTGTAGTTCTTGTGTTGCGGCATGACACACTCGACTATGGTACAATGTCACTACCAGTATAAAACTGCAAAAGCTCCAGGGGTCAAGTTAGATGCTTCTACTTCAGATCTGTAAATTCAGTAACACTGCAGCTAATAACATAGGACGACTTATCTTAGAGTTTTATAACATAAATGAACAGCTTATAAAATGGGGTGGCCTATAATGTGGGGAGGCCTATAATGTGGGGAGGCCTATAATGTGGGGTGGTCTATAATGTGGGGCGGCCTATAATGTGGGGTGGTCTATAATGTGGGGCGGCCTATAATGTGGGGCGGCCTATAATGT